>CM042557.1:1032500-1042500 GCA_023630585.1 Cranoglanis bouderius | reverse complement strand
AAGCAGCAAACTGTCTATTTTCTGTTTGAATTATTGATTAAAATGAAGTGTACGTGGCACCTCTTATTTATCTTCACACCGTTTGTACACATGGCCACACCTCTTTTTTTTTTTTTCTATTGGCACACGTCCAAGCTTTATGAATTTGGCTGTTGGAAATTACCTGGAACCCAATTTATTTAATGTAACTACTTTTTTTTTCTTTTATTAACTTGATTTAGTAATAAATTTAATTATATTTTATATGTATATGTGTGTGTGTGTGTGTGTGTGTGTTTGCATTTAATGTTATATCCTATAAGCCAGAAGCTTAAACCTTCCCCAGATAGCACACACATGTTGGAATGATTGGGTACTCATCAGCACAAACGTCTTTTTGTTAAACCTGACAGTGTTGCAAGACAGCGCCCCCTTATGGTGATAATTTATTAAATCTGCACTGGCCTGCCAGTAGTCTTGTGTACCGTGCTGCTGTTTTGTTTTTTGATGCACCACAGTCTTGAAAAAATGACCATTTGTTCCTAGATATATATCAGCCGTAACATTAAAACCACCTGCCTAATATCGTGTCGGTCCCCCTCGTGCCACCAGAACGGCTCTGAGCTGTCGAGGCATGGACTCCACAAGACCTCTGAAGGTGTGCTGTGGTATCTGGCACCGAGACGTTAGCAGCAGATCCTTTAAGTCCTGTAAGTTGCGAGGTGAGACCTCCATGGATCGGATTTGTTTGTCCGGCACGTCCCACAGACGTTCGATCGGATCGAGATCTGGGGAATTTGGAGGCCGAGTCAACACCTCGAACTCTGTTCTTCATGTTCCTCAAACCGTTCCTGAACAATTTTTGCAGTGTAGCAGGGCACATTATCCTGCTGAAAGAGGCCACTGCCATTAGGGAACACCGTTGCCCTAAGGGGTGTACTTGGTCTTTAGGTTGGTGGTACGTATCAAAGAAATATCCACATGAAAGCCAGGACCCAAGGTTTCCCAGCAGAACATTGTCCAGAGCATCACACTGCCTCCGCCGGCTCGCCTTCTTCCCATAGTGCATCCTGGTGCCATCTCTTCCCCAGGTAAGCGACGCACATGCACCCGGCCGTCCACATGATGTAAAAGAAAACGTGGTTCATCAGACCGGGCCACCTTCTTCCATTGCTCCATGGTCCAGTTCTGATGCTCACGTGCCCATTGTTGGAGCTTTCGGTGGTGGACAGGAGTCAGCATGGGCTCTCTGACCGGTCTGCAGCTACGCAGCTCCATACGCAGCAAGCTGTGATGCTTTGTGTGTTCTGACTCCTTTCTATCAAAGCCAGCATGAACTTTTTTAGCAGTTTGTGCTACAGTAGCTGTTCTGTGGGATTGGACCAGACCCTGTCACTGATTGTCCTTCCTTGGACCACTTTTGGTAGGTACTAACCAGTGCATACCTGGAACACCCCACAAGACCTGCTGTTTTGGAGATACAGCTTTTCCTGCTTCCAACACATCAACTTGGAGAACTGACTGTTCACTTTCTGTGTAATATATCCCACCCCCTGACAGGTGCCACTGTAATGGGATAATCAATGTTATTCACGTCACCTTCAAGTGGTTTTAATGTTATGGCTGATTGGTGTTTAGAGGAACAACAAGAAAAACACGATTTTTTTTTTCAGGCATTGTTTAGCCACTATGCCTAAAGCTATAATAAAAAAAGCAGAATATCAAGAGAATCCATTAACATTAGATCCAAATCAATGTTTTGCCAACATGCTCATGATTAGCAAACAAGCTACATGAGACATGAATCATACCTTGTGCCAAAGTTTTTACCTCCTTAACAGTGTTGTATATAAATAAATGGTTATTTATTATATGATGGAATGGCACCATTGTGGTCCCCGGTTTGTGTGTTTCGGATGTCCACCTCATGTCCATTTCCTCTGGGTTTCCTTCAGGGTCTCTGGTTTCCTCCTGCCTCTGGAAAACAAGCATGTAGGTGGACTGGCTACTCTAAATTGCCCGTAGTTGGGAATGTGTGTGTGGATGTGGTCCTGCGATGTACTGGTGCCATGTCCAGGGTGAATTCCTGCCTCACCAGGATAAACCACTGAACATGAATGAATAAACTGTTGTTTAACCGCTATGACTAAAGCTATAATAAGCGGCATATTATCAGTTATCCAAAATGATATCGTCATTGTCAACGTCTTAACAATTTGCCAGACAAGCTCCATGTGACGCTGTTTAAATGTCAACTGCACGTCAAACCGATCAAGAATGAATTAAATATGTAAAATGTAAAACCGATCTGTTCCCCTTTGAGCTCAGATGTTTAACTTCCTATTTGGCAAAACCATTTACATAAAAATGATTATGTAAATGTTTCCAGATATTTACAGAAATCTTGTTCGCTATGCAAGCATGAGCCTCGAAGCTCCAGTGTGAATCTAAAGAAGTCAACTTTAAATACCAAACATAGTTTCCACTGAGCTGTTCTTTTAACCTTCAAAAACAGACCTGACAATACTGCTCGAATCAAATCTGCACAGTCCCTGCTGTGAATAAGCAATAATTAAGGGTGTATACTGTATTACTGTATTAATGTGGTCTATAAATCTTTCATACATGTTTTTGTTGGGAATTCCAGTGCGAGTGTTTGGGTTTTTGTTAACTTTATACTGTTTAAACTGTTTTGGATTAAAGGGTGAAACTTTCTCACTGAAACATTGGAATTCCAATCATTACTGAGAACACTCTTTTCAGGGGAAAGTGCCTAATGCATGCTCAGAAAGTCGCTAGAATTCGCCAGGAATCACAGGATCAAATGATTTGCATATCTATTGCACGGGTTATGATCATTTGCATGTCGACACTTTCGGAAGAAACTTAGAATAGAATACAGTTTTATCTGAATAAAAGATAAACTTTTAGAATTAAGTTTCCTTTGGTCATGGCGAGCCATCCCACCTCCGAACAAAATCCTATCATTTCTGTCACAGAGGCAGAGAGAATGAAGCAATAGTAGTGAGGATTCTGGAAATAGACGGGTAGGAAATGGTTACAGATGGAATAACTTGCTTTTATTACTGTAAATATCACCAAGAAGAGAATTTAAAATGAAGAACAAAGGTGTGCATGAGTAGACAAACAGTGATGATCAGTGAGATCAGAGGGAGACAATGGGTCCTGGGGTGCCCTGAAAGGTGCTTATAATTAAAATGTAATAACAATAATAATAATAATAATAATAATAATAATAATAACAATAATAATAATAATTGATTGGTCATTGGGAAAAGTAGTGGTCAGTGATTGGTCATTGGGAACAATGGTGTTCAGTGATTGGTTGTTGGGAACAATGGGGTGGGCAGTGGTACCTCAGTGGTTAAGATGTTGGGCTACTGATCGGAAGGTTGTGAGTTCAAATCCCAGCACCACCAAGCTGCCACTGTTGGGCCCTTGAGCAAGGCCCTTAATCCTCAACTGCTCAGATGTATAAATGAAATAAATGTAAGTCGCTCTGGATAAGGGCGTCTGCCAAATGCCGTAAATGTAAATGGTGTTCAGTGATTGGTCGTTGGGTACAATGGTGTTCAGTGGTTGGTCATTGAGAACAATGGTGTTCAGTGGTTGGTCATTGAGAACAATGGTGATTGGTCGTTGGCTTTACACACTGGTGGTGACTTGAGTGAACCTCAACTCATATGCTACTTTTTGAAATAAAGTCGCTGAAGGTGTCCAAAACATCGAGTTTTTGCACACTGAGTCCATCTGCCAACTTTCCTAACAGGTTCTTCAGCAGCGTCGCTTCAACTGGAACTCAGTGGGACTGCATACTCATTACTGTCACAATTAGACTGAGTGTCACACGCACTCACTGTAATTACACTATAATTAACCTGTTATTTTTTTGTTTGTATTTCATTGCTCCATCTTTCTGTTTTCTTTATGCTAAATACTTCACACACACACACACCCCCCCCCCCCCCCCCACATATAATATTTAATCCTCTTAACTGTCTTTCTTACTTTGACGCCTTTTTTGTTTTTCTCTTTTTTTTTTTCCCAATAAATTATTTCTTTAAACATTTTTTGGTTTATTGTTATCACCTTCAAACTGTTAACCTTTTGGAAGCTTTAAAATTATATGTAAAATGGTGGCTTAAATAATAAGTTACTTTCAATTCATTTGATACTTTCGTAGCTAATAGCACAGTTTATCAGTAACTGTGTAAAGTAATGTTTAATTACACTTTAAACCGAGAACTAAAAACAGAAAATAATAATAATAATAATAATAATAATAATAATAATAATAATAATAATAATAATAAAACACTGAGGAACTTTTCGGCCATTACACTTTTCCTCTCTGATTGATCTCGAGCTGTGACGGAGCCGTGAAAAGCGGAAGCGGAAGTCATTCACGTCTTGTCGCGCGACACCCGTATTCCGACAAGTCCCGCCCTTCCGCGCGACGACTGGCTAGTAGTTTAGCGACGTGTCTTTGTGTATGAACTACTAGCCAATCCTAGCGCAGAAGGGGCGGGGCTTATCGGTGTACGGCGTGGGAAACAAAAAACCTTAAAGAGTGTTGTAGTCTCTAATCAGAACATATCAACAGTCAAAACAAACTAGAAACTACGGGTCGTTTTTAAAATCAAACTGTAGACAATCTGTTAGGTATTTTGTTTTGTACCGAATCGGCGTCTTTAAACCAGATGTTACCGAAATGACAACAAAAGTGTGGATAATCCTGGCCGTCACTCTGCTCTCTTATCGGGTAAGTTAGCTAGCCACTGAAGCGAACGCTGAGGCTAAAACTAGTTATTTTATTTACGAGTGAATAACAAGAAAGAGTTCGTTTACTACAGTTAGTTTATTGTAGAGTCCCATATAAAACACAGATCGTACTACGGAGAGTTTTTATTTTATATCTTTGTGAGTAAACAATAATCATCAGCTGTCGAGGAACTGAAAGCATTGGGGAATTCCAGCACATTATAATCATTATACAGGCCTGGCAGGCTGAACTCATTTAACTGGGTCATATACACGGCTGATTCTGATTGGACGATTACTGCAGCTGGATGAGAGCTCCTGCCTGACTAGAAACAGCTGGATTGATTTAGACATCAATTCTTTTACAAACAGCATTTACACAGTAGGTGGACTGACAGATTACTGACAGCCCTACAGCCCTATAGGAAGGTGTTACAGACCTAAGGATATGTGTTACCGCCCTATAGGAAAGTGTTACAACCCTAAGGGTACATGTTACAGCCCTAAGGGTACATGTTACAGCCATATGGGAAAGTGTTACAACCCTAAGGGTATGTGTTACAGCCCTACTGGAAAGTGTTACAGCCCTATAGGCAGGTGTTACAGCCCTTTGGGCTGTATTTTTTTCCCTATGAGGCTGTAACACTTTCCCTTTGAGCTGTAACACATTCCCATGAGGCTGTAACAATTTCCCCTTTGGGTTGTAATTTTTTCCCATGAGGCTGTAACACTGTCCTGTAGGGCTGTAACCTTTTACTACGAGGCTGTATCTGTTTCCCATGATTCTGTAACAGAATCTTTCTCTTTTGGCTGTAACACTTTCCCCTGAGGCTGTAACACTTTCCCTTTGGGCTGTAACGCTTTCCCATGAGGCTGTAATACTTTCCCTTTGGGCTGTAACGCTAACCCATGAGGCTGTAACGCTTTCCTGTAGGGCTGTAACCTTTTACCACGAGGCTGTAACTTTTTCCCATGATTCTGTAACAGAATCTTTCTCTTTGGGCTGTAACACTTTCCCTTTGGGCTGTAACACTTTCCCCTGAGGCTGTAACACTTTCCCTTTGGGATGTAACACTTTCCCCTGAGGCTGTAACACTTTCCCTTTGGGATGTAACACTTTCCCCTGAGGCTGTAACACTTTCCCCTGAGGCTGTAACACTTTCCCTTTGGGCTGTAACACTTTCCCCTGAGGATGTAACACTTTCCCTTTGGGCTGTAACACTTTCCCTTTGGGCTGTAACACTTTCCCTTTGGGCTGTAACACTTTCACTTTGGGCTGTAACACTTTCACTTTGGGCTGTAACGCGTTCCCTTTGGGCTGTAACGCGTTCCCTTTGGGCTGTAACACTTTCCCCTGAGGGTGTAACACTTTCCCATGAGGGTGTAACACTTTCCCATGAGGCTGTAACACTTTCCCTTTGGGCTGTAACACTTTCCCTTTGGGCTGTAACACTTTCCCCTGAGGCTGTAACACTTTCCTTTTGGGCTGTAACACTTTCCCTTGAGGATGTAACACTTTCCCTTTGGGCTGTAACACTTTCCCCTGAGGATGTAACACTTTCCATTTGGGCTGTAACACTTTCCCTTTGGGCTGTAACACTTTCACTTTGGGCTGTAACGCGTTCCCTTTGGGCTGTAATGCTTTTCCTTGAGGCTGTAACAATTTCCCATGAGGCTGTAACATTTTCCCTTTGGGTTGTAACACTTTCCCATGAGGGTGTAACACTTTCCCATGAGGCTGTAACACTTTCCCATGAGGGTGTAACACTTTCCCATGAGGGTGTAACACTTTCCCATGAGGCTGTAACACATTCCCACGAGGGTGTAACACTTCCCCACGAGGCTGTAACATTTTCCCATGAGGGTGTAACACTTTCCCATGAGGCTGTAACACATTCCCATGAGGCTGTAACACATTCCCATGAGGGTGTAACACTTTCCCATGAGGCTGTAACACTTTCCCATGAGGGTGTAACACTTTCCCATGAGGCTGTAACATTTTCCCTTTGGGCTGTAACACATTCCCATGAGGCTGTAACACTTTCCCTTTGGGCTGTAACATTTTCCCTTTGGGCTGTAACACTTTCCCCTGAGGCTGTAACACTTTCCCTTTGGGCTATAACACTTTCCCATGAGGCTGTAACACTTTCCCTTTGGGCTATAACACTTTCCCATGAGGCTGTAACACTTTTCCTTTGGGCTGTAACTCTTTCCCATGAGGCTGTAACACTTTCCCTTTGGGCTGTAACACTTTCCCTTTGGGCTGTAACACTTTCCCTTTGGGCTGTAACACTTTCCCATGAGGCTGTAACACTTTCCCTTTGGGCTGTAACACTTTCCCATGAGGCTGTAATACTTTTCCTTTGGGCTGTAACACTTTCCCATGAGGCTGTAACATTTTCCCTTTGGGCTGTAACACATGCTACAAGAAGCCCTACGGGTACATTTTATAGCTCTGCAGGAAGATGTTACAGCCCTATGGGTACATCTTGCAGCTCTACAGAAGGTATTGGTGTAACATGTTCCTGTGGCACTGTGCCAGGTGCCTTGTGATGAATTGACTCCTGTGCCTCTGCACCATCTTCTCTAATATGTTTTTGTAGCTCGCTGCCTTCCGGTAGCACTGTAATATGATGCTGAGTGGATATTTGAATTTGGGTTGTGTTCCTTCAGAGCGAGTGCCACGAGGCCGTCCTGCACGTTTCTGATGGGACCCTTCAAAAGGAGTACTGTCTCGTTTACAACGCATCGTGGTCCAACATCTCCAGCTCTCTTTCTGATGCTGTAAGTCAGTACACACACACAGGCTACTGCATCATAAATTACACTGACCTTCATTATGTGTGTGTGTGTGTGTGTGTGTGTGTGTGTGTGTGTGTGTACACAGGTGCGGTACAGGCTGGTGAACAAGACGTCGACCACGCTGTGTGATGTGAGCGGGGTAGAGCCGGGCTCGTTGAAGGGCAAGGCGGTGTGTGTGATGAGGGGAGACTGTGGCTTCAGCCAGAAAGCTCAGGTGGCTCAGCATCTTGGAGTCACAGTTCTTCTCATCGCCAGCAAAGAGGCCATGGTACTTACACCACGCTATGACATCACGTGTGTTTGTGTAGCTTTCCGATTTCACGCATCGCTTCGACTTCTTTTTGTAGCGCTGTGACAACTTTGTAACCCAGTACCTCCATCCATCTACCAAGCTCTCATAGCGCCATAAAGAGTCCTTGCCGTGTTCTAACAGATACTCTTAGTGCTGTAACGAGTTCCTGGCGTGCCATATCAAGTCTTCGGAGTGCCGTAACGGGTTCTTGGGATGCCGTATGTTCTCGTAGTACCATAACGAATTTCTTTAATGTCTCATGGAGTTCTTGTCAGTCCTTCACGTGTTCTTTTAAAGATGGTTCGAGCTCTCAGAGCGCTGTAACAAGATCCCCGAGTGCTTGTTCGTGACGGGTTCTCATCATAAGATCTCTTAACGATGTATCGAGTCCTCAGAGCACCTTAAGTTAGTTCCAGAGTGCCGCAGTGAGGTCTTGTAATGAAGTTCTCAGAGCACTGTAACAAGTCCCTGTCCTCGGGGTGTTACAGAAAAGAGTTCTTGTCGCAAGTTCTCTAAGCTTTGTCATGAGTTTTTATAACGAGGTATCAAGTTCTCAGAGCGCCACAAAGAGCACCGCAACGTTTTCTCATAGCCCTGTTATGAGTTCCAAGTTCTCAGTAATGCCTTTTTTTTCAGGGGACTCCCTCAGCCAATGACAGCGAGTATGATAAAGTGACCATTCCTCTGGCGCTCATGAGGTACCGTGACTTCCTGGATGCGCAAAAGGTACAGATTTATTTTAATTCCACGCACCTGATATTATTTCTCTGCGGCTTGTTCAGTATAGTTGAGCTCTAAGGCCCCTCCCCCCTGTGTCAGGTGTTTGCAGATGAGATGGAGGTGCAGCTCTATGCTCCTCTCACCCCTGAATTTGACCCCAGCATCATCATCATGCTCGCGATCGCCGTCTTCACCGTGGGTATGGGCGGCTTCTGGAGCGGGGCCGCAGAGAGGTCAGTGAGATATCACTCACAGGTCAGAGGTCACAGGTTAAAAAGAAACAGTACTAAAAGTAAGAGTGTGTGTGTGTGTGTGTGTGTGTGTGTGTGTGTGTGTGTGTGTGTGTAGGGCAAAGCAGAGTGTGACGATGCTCTCTGCAGGAGAGGAGCGATCAGACAGTGGGGATCTTACACTCTACTCCCCCTTGAAGGTGCTGCTGTTCGTCGTGCTCATGTGTGTGATGCTCGTCCTCATGTACTTCTTCTACAAGTACCTCGGTGAGTCACTGTTCCCTGCGCTCTGATTGGTCAATATCACTGCAGCTTCAAGGAAGTGTGTTGGGTGACTGATGGTGGTTAATGTCTGTTTTTGACTTGTGATGGCTGATTGTTTCTAACCAGGGGGTTGGGAATTTGACCATTTGAAGCTTTTTCAGATTCTTCAATTGTGATTGGTTGATTCTAACCTGCCAGGTGTGATTGGCTGATTCTGATTGGCCAGTTGTGATTAGCTGATCCTTATTGGCCAGTTGTGATTAGCTGATTCTGTTTGGCCAGTTGTGATTGGCTGATTTTGATTGGCCAGTTGTGATTAGCTGATTCTAACCAACTAGTTGTGATTGGCTGATTCTGATTGGCCAGTTGTGGTTGGCTTTTTCTGATTGGTCAGATGTGATTGGCTTTTTCTGATTGGTCAGTTGTGATTGGCTGATTCTGATTGGCCAGTTGTGATTAGCTGATTCTAACCAACTAGTTGTGATTGGCTGATTCTGATTGGCCAGTTGTGATTGGCTTTTTCTGATTGGTCAGTTGTGATTGGCTGATTCTGATTGGCCAGTTATGATTGGTCAGTTGTGATTGGCTGATTCTGATTGGCCAGGTGTGATTGGCTTTTTCTGATTGGTCAGATGTGATTGGCTTTTTCTGATTGGTCAGTTGTGATTGGCTGATTCTGATTGGCCAGTTATGATTGGTCAGTTGTGATTGGCTGATTCTAACCAACTAGTTGTGATTGGATGTTTCTTATTGACCGGTTATGACTAGCTTTCTGTGATTGGCCATCTGCAGTTGGCCAGGTTTCAGTTCATTATTTCTGATTGGTTGATGGCAGTTGGGCAGTTGTGATTGGAGGACTCTGATTCTGATTACAGTGTACGTGATCATCGCAATCTTCTGCCTGGCGTCGGCAACAGGACTCTACAGCTGC
>CM042557.1:985000-1030000 GCA_023630585.1 Cranoglanis bouderius | reverse complement strand
CCGTAACTCATGTTACAACAGCCATAACTCCTGTTACATCACCCGTAACTCCTGTTACAACAGCCATACCTCCTGTTACATCACCCCATAACTCCTGTTACATCACCCGTAACTCCTGTTACATCACCCGTAACTCCTGTTACAACAGCTGTAACTCCTATTACATCACCCGTAACTCCTGTTACAACAGCCATAACTCCTGTTACATCACCCATCACTCATAACTAATGTTATAAAACCCATAACTCCTGTTATAACACCCTTAACTACTGTTACAACAGCCATAACCTCTGTTACAACAGCCATAACCTATGTTACATCACCCGTAACTCCTATTACAACACCCAAAACTCCTGTTACAACACCCATAATTCCTGTTACAACACCCATCACCCATAACTCCTGTTACAACAGCCATAACTCCTGTTACAACAGACATAACTCCTGTTACAACAGACATAACTTCTGTTACAACAGACATAACACCTGTTACAACAGACATAACACCTGTTACAACAGACATAACACCTGTTACAACAGCCATAACTCCTGTTACAACAGCCATAACACCTGTTACAACAGACATAACACCTGTTACAACAGCTGTAACTCCTGATTGTATCTCTGCAGGTCTGTTGGTGGCGTACTGTCACCGGTTTGATGTTTGGACTGGCAGCTCGAACAGAATCTACTACGTCTCCTGTGCTGTTGGTAATAAAGCTATAATGCAACATACAAGTCCCACTGGTTTAAAGTTACAATA
The DNA here is from genome assembly GCA_023630585.1 of Cranoglanis bouderius. Lineage (NCBI taxonomy): Eukaryota > Metazoa > Chordata > Actinopteri > Siluriformes > Cranoglanididae > Cranoglanis > Cranoglanis bouderius. The sequence goes on along the minus strand of CM042557.1, from coordinate 1,029,237 downwards.
CACTATTTGTACAATGCATACATATAATTGTAATTTTTGTATGTGTGTGTCTGTGTGTGTGCAGCGTACACTCTGGGTTTGGTGTTGACCTTCGTGGTCATGTTGCTGTCTAAGATGGGTCAGCCAGCTCTGCTGTACTTGGTCCCGTTCACTCTGCTCACCAGCGGCCTGCTCGCCTGGAGGCGCAAAGAGTTCAAACAGTTCTGGGCCGGAACCACCTACCAGGTGAGCTCTTCTGATTGGACGTCTGATTGGTTCGTCGTCTGGACCGTGTAATTTTTATTTACACTTAGTAACACGCTGCTTCTGTTTTGCTTATATAGTAATATAATATAAGGATTGGGCATTTTGGTATCCATCAGTGAGTGACAGGACACCAAAATGGCCGAACTCTGAGGAAGAGCAGACAGATTGAAAACATCGCAAAAAAGCCGTTAGCTGTGTGTTACCTGTTACCACACACCTGCAGAACAGCTCAGGTGATCAGAGACAGGTGTGGAAAAACTCTGACTCTGATCACGTGACCCTGCTGTGTGAGAGAGTGTACTCTCTGCACTCGTGTGTGTGTGTGTGTGTGTGTGTGTGTGTGGTAGACCAACTGTGTGAAACTTTGTCTCATTACTTGGTCTCCATCAGGTGTTGGACTCATCCAGGGAACCTTTAATACCAGGTGGGCTATTACCTTTCAGCCCCACTCGCTGCTCTTCCATGTGCTCTGTGCGTGTGCGTGTGTGTGTGTGTGTGTGTGTGTGTGTGTGTGTGTGTGTGTGTGTGTGTGTGTGTGGACTTTTCAGCTTCTCACTCACATTATGAGCTGCTCTTCTGCTCACACATCACATCAGCTTCCTAACCCTGCTCCTTTAGCCTGGCTGCTCTGAATAATTAAACCTCCACAGTGTCCCCTCTTCAGACACCATATGTCGCTGGTTTCAAAAGTATTTAGCATAGATTAGCTAAAATCAGATACGAGTAGAAGGCGTACTAGTCGTTTCATTTTTTACATTTTTTTTTTTTAGAAAGTTTAACAGAAAGGTTGACAAGGCATCTGGTTGAGATTAGAGGTGTTTACCAGCAGTGGGATCTTGTAGGTCACGGCAAAAAAAAAAAAAAAAGCGAGATCAGATATGATCAGACATGAAGCTTGTGGGACAAACAAACAAAGACCACGTTCATGAGCATGATCATAAAAAGTAACGTGAACAATAAAGTTAGCGTTATTGTTTAAACAGTACTGACTGTACCATTAAAATGTACTGTATGTTTTTTAAATGAAATAAATATTAACATATATTAACCATTAGTAAATAGTGAATAAAAGATATACGTCCAAACTGAACCGAAAAGTAACACTCCAAATAACAAATAAAAAATATCGAAAATGAATCAAAAACACTTCAAATAACACAACAAAATTAGTCAGTGATAGGTTTTATTTCGCCTCTAGAGGCCGCTCTCGTACTGCATGATGACGGCGGACCCTTCTCAGCCGCTCCCGCGCTCCCGTCTAAGATAACGGATAGTTCCAGCAATCGGTTATCGGTGCCGAGTGCCGAATCGGTCGACCTCTAGTAAACGATAACATGAACGATAAGGCTAACATTGTTGTAAACAGTAACGTAAGCAGTATTGTGAAGATTAACTCGAACATGAATGTGAAGATAAACACGAAAGTGAGCATAATCGTGAACAGTAGAATAAACAGTAACATGAGAATGTAACAGTAACGTGAGCAGTAACATGAAAATGAAAAATTAACATAAACATTAACGTGAGCGTGCGCCGCCGTGTGATGTATTTCCGGCATTCCTTCATCGTTAGTCCCGGCCACCGAACAAGAAATCCAAAGTCTGAGAGATGTATGTTTGTGTGTGTGTGTGTGTGTGTGTGTGTACACATGACACCGTATAAAAGGTCTTTTAAAAAGAGCCAAGGTTCAAAAAAAATGATGCACGTTTTACTATTCTGGTCAATCTGGGAAACAAAAGCAACCAGATTGGTTAGAACTTATCAGGGGCAGGTATGAACAAACATAACTGTGTGAGCGGATTATAAAAACATTCCCACACACATCTGTAGTGGAGAGAGATTATGAAGTGGAGTGATGTAGCTCAGGTTGAGGAACCGTCAGAGTCATGCTGACACTGCTCACGATTCTGCTCAGGGGTTTACACTGTTACCTGCGGAAGAGTGGTGTGTGTGTGTGTGTGTGTGTGTGTGTGTGTGTGTGTGTGTGTGCGCGTCAGTCAATACAGGAGCAGGAACTCATCCCTCTTCCCTCCCTGCAGCAGATAACTGGGCTCTAGGGGGCGCTGTGGCAACATGATGTGTGTTTCATAACTAACACGCACGCACACACACACACACACACACACACACACACACACACTCATTTTCATCTCACCCACTGTGGCTTGAGACGCTAACGCTAACGCTAACACTACTGTGTCTGTCTCTCTGTCCGAGCGTGAATAAATGTTAGAGGTGTGTAAGTGTTTCACTCCTGTCTTCACCTCAAAGTGCCCTAATCAACAAGGGTGCATCCGAAACAGGAATGAAACACAGCCTTGATCTGTGAACAGAGAACAAGGGTGTGTCTTAAACGTCAGAGAAAGTGTTCTTATTAGAATAAAACCAGATCTTGTTTTGATATTCGGGGCGGAGCCTTAAAAATGGACGACGTTCTAGTAAGAACACTGTAAACATTTTATTTCATTACTCACTGTTTATAATCATTCTCTCTTTCTGTCTCTCTCTCTGTCTGTCTCTCTCTGCCTGTCTGTCTCTCTCTCTGTCTGTCTCTCTCTGCCTGTCTGTCTCTCTCTCTGTCTGTCTCTCTCTCTGCCTGTCTGTCTCTCACTCTCTCTCTGTCTGTGTCTGTCTCTCTGTCTGTCTCTCTCATATACTTTCTCTGTCTGTCTCTTTCTCACATTTTCTTTCCCTTTCTCTCTCTGTTTGTCTCTCACTCTCTCTTTTTCTGTCTCTCACTTTTCACTCTCTCTGTCTATCTGTCTCTCTCTCTCTTTGTCTGTCTCTCACTTTCTTGCATTTTCTCTCTCTCTCTCTTTCTCTCTCACTTTCTCCCTTTCTGTCTCTCTCTTGCTTTCTGTCTGTGTGTGTGTCTCTCTCTTTCCCTTTATCTCTCTGTTTCTTTGTCTCTCTCTCTCGCTCTCTCTCTTTCCCTTTATCTCTGTTTCTTTGTCTCTCTCTCTCTCTCTCTCTCTCTCTCTCTCTCTCTCTCTCTCTCTCTCTCTCTCTCTCTCTCCCTTTATCTTTCTCTCTCTCTCTCTCTCTCTCAGATGGAGACGCTGAATATTCCAGCGCAGTGAGGAAGTGCTGATCGGCTGAATTTAGATGTATGTGCAAGTGAGTGAGTGTGTGTGTGTGTGTGTGTGTGTGTGTGTGTGTGCGCGCGTGTGTTTGTGTGTGTGCGTGCGTGTGTTTATGTGCGAGTGCGTGTGTGTATGTGCGAGTGTGTGTGTGTGTATGTGCGAGTGTGTGTGTGTGTGTGTGTGTGCGTGTGTTCCTGTGTGTATGTGCGTGTGTGTGTGTGCGAGTGCGTTTGTGAGAGTGTGTGTGTGTGCGAGTGCGTGTGCGTGTGTGCGAGTGCGTGTGTGTGTGTGCGTGCGAGTGCGTGTGTGTGTGTGTGTGTGTGTGTGTGTGTGCGAGTGCGTGTGTGCGTGTGTGTATGTGTGTGTGTGTGTGTGTGTGTGTGTGTGTATGTACGAGTGCGTGTGTGTGTGTGTGTGCGTGTGTGTATGTGTGTGTGTGTGTGTGTGTGTGTGTGCGAGTGCGTGTGTGCGTGTGTGTATGTGTGTGTGTGTGAGTGTGTGTTGAGCACTTTAAGCCCTGTGACTGGCTGTATCAGGACCAATACAGTCTTATCTCTCTCTCTCTTTAATAAACAACATTAATATCTATTTAAAAAAAAGGCCTTAATCAGTGCCTCAGGCTCCGCCCACAACACACATCGACATGTGATCAAAGTGTTTCACAGACAGTGTAAAGACACGGTGACCATGGAAACGAATCAGAAACATCCGGAAACGTTAACATTTCCCCTGAGTATGTGTTGGTAAATCAGTAAGAAAAGGACGAACCTACACACAAACAGGTGTTGAATTTTACTCAGGACTGGAACGCAGCGTATGTGAGACGTCACGTGACATCATGAGCAGGTCGTTAAGCTGACTTCCTGCTCTACCTATCCCACAGGTTAGCGCATACCACTGTGAGAAGCTGGCACGAGCGTAATCTCCAGGTGTAACCACGATCACGTGTCGATGCGAGGTGTAAAACGGGCCTGCGGGTTAAAGAAATAATGATTTCAGTGTTTCTGTATTTAATCAGGTCTTCATTAATCTGTTCTTTTCATGCCTTAAATTAAAGAAGAACAAATGTCCGATGATGCCAGTAAAACGTTTGCTGTGGTGTTTAATTCACACTATGATGAGGCTGTTTTACGGCTTAAATGCCATAAAAGCACAGAACTGTCAGAATTCTTACTTATACTGTCTGAGCTGTTTTATTTTCTGATTTATACTGACTCTTATCTCAACCGCTCAAGAGTTTAAACGAGCGGTTTGGGCGATTAAACACCTTCATGAAGCACAAGTTCAGATGAAGCATGTGAACAGGGGGTGTAAACTTTTGAGCATGTTGTAAAAAAAATAAAATAAATAAAACTGCTGACTGAGACTGGAGTTGCTGTAATATTTACACTGTGTGTCTTAACCGTGTGTTAAATAAGTGTGTCATGCTGTTATAGGAAAATAATCAACACTGGGGTGGTGTGATGTAGCAGAGTTACTGTTACCGTAGTAACATCCTATAACAGCACGTCCCCGACGTGTTTTTTTTCCTCTTATAACACAGCGATTTGCAAACGATTACAATTTTTACTTGTTGAAAAATGACAAATCGTACTTTTATCGTACAAATCGTTCATGAAACCGGTGAGTTCCTGTTGTCGCTTACGTTATAGCAGCTGTAAACACTCGCTCCCTCACCTGTCTCTCTTTATTCTCTGTCTTCAACTTAATAAGACAAAAAAAACGCAGCTTGTCGTGTTACCGAGGAACCGCAAAGAAGCGTAAACTCCTCTGTCCTGAAGATGCAGCTTTACCTCTGGACTGTTACAAAGCACTGACACTGGAGACTCCTTCCATCCTTCCATAACAAGATTAAATAAACGTGTCCTTACAGATCAACGATTACATTACAGCGCTGTACACGTCCCATATGAATGAGCTGTTACTATAGAAACGATAACGTATTAACGTATCAGAACGGGCGCATTAATATTAATATAAACTTGCGCTACTGTCAGAGCTGCTCTTATAGAAAACTAATCAACACCTTCTGACCAATCACCATCCAGAATCATTAAAAGAAGTGGGTTAGATGATTAGATCGAAGGTAAACACTTCCTGAGGAGTATTTCAGGTTGGTGTTTTTTTCCCTCCATATGGCAGTGGAATTGATTTTGATTGTTACACCAGACTCGACCAGCAGGGGGCGCTGCAGCACTGTATAAGTGGCGGTTCAGGTTTGACTCATTATGAACTGCTACAAAAGCGAAACCAAACGAATATTTTTGGAAGGAAGATGAAGGAAACTGTAACAATATGTTTTTATAAATAATTTTAAAATCCCAGCTTAGTAAATATCACATTATTTTGTATTATTAAATAATATGGTTTAACGACACACTATGGTGTTGTATTTAAATTTAAATCATTTCAAAAGACTGTAGTTAATTACTTATAAATCAATAGTTAATAAATCTTGAATATAGATTTGTTTGATATTTATAAATGTGTGTTTAATTACAACGATTAAAATATGTTTTTATAAATGATTTTAAGATTCCAGGTTATTAAATATCACAAATTATTGTTTGTTAAAAGATTATTGTTTAACAATACATTATGGAATTGGATTAAATTTTTATATAATTTCCAAAATATTAATAAAATAATTTTAATAAAATTCTAATACATTTCTTATTAATTATGAATTTTAAATATATTTTTAAATTGTGTGTTTATTTAAAATAAGCCATATTAAAGTGTATATATATATATATATATATATATATATATATATATATATATATATATATATAAATTAATTAATAAAATATTTATGAAAATGTTGGATAGACACTAAAAATGTACAGAAATTCTATTTTCATAAATATATGAATAATTTTCTAAACTATTTCAGTGTAACAATCTTTTGAAATATACGAAATAAAAAATACTTTATAGTAATTTAGCTCTTTATAGTCATTACCTTACAGTAATTTTTTTATAGTATAATTCCTCATAGTAATTACTGTACTATGATTTCTATAGTATTGTTCTTCATGGTAACTACTTCATAGTAAGTTTTCATAGTATAGCTCTTTATAGTCATTACCTTACAGTAATTCTTATATATAAAAGCAATAAAATTCTTTATACTAAATCCTATTATTAAATTTTTTAAAAACATTTTCTACAGTATAATTCCTTATAGTAATTACTGATTTTAATAGTATAGTTTATAGATATATAGATTTTTGTACAGTTCTGTATATTTAAAAAGAACATCTATAAATAATGAATAAAATATTTCTGAAAATGTTTTATGATGTGTATGTTTAAATATATATATATATATATATATATATATATATATATATATATATATATATATATATATAAATTCTATGTTTGTAAATATATTAATGCATTTATAAAATATTTCAATGTAACATTTTCCAAATACTATCATTTAACCGTTTATAATTTAATTAAAAACTGTAAAATATGATATAAACAGTGTTCTGACGCCGTACTGTGGCCTGCAATGAAAAGGGAAAAGAGGGCGGGGTAATTGTATCGACGCCCCGCCCATATCCTCAACCCAACCACTCCCTCCGCCGCGGTCAAGTCGCGCTTCGTTCTGACATATGATCCGGACCACGTGACCTTGGGGGGGGGGCTGGCTGACTCAGCTGCGTCGTCACGCAGGCGAAAGCGCGTCAGTCGGGGAGTCGCAACATTATGAGAGATCCACCTTCCGCTGCTGCTGCTGCTGCTGGAGGAGCGGAGACACCGGAGAAACGCTGCTCCAACCGGGCTTCCCTCAGCGCGCTCACCCGCAGCGCCGCCGATAGATGGCTAAAAGCCGCGCAACACCTCCGCCTCAGTCCGCACGGTGAAGAGAATGGTACGTTCCGGGGGCTTCGGCGTTTTTTTCTTTCTCTATTCCTGTCTGAGTGCCTCACGCGGAGTAATATTAGCTTAGCATAGCTCTTTGCGTATCATATATATATATATATATATATATATATATAAATATATATTTAGCCGCCTGTATGCTAGCAGCGTTCACCACACACACACACTCTCACACACACACACACACACAGTCTCAACCGTTTCAACAACTTCGGTTCATATTTGACCACAAACGGTTTCGGTAACCGACAGATAATCATCTCACACACACACACACACACACACACTCACGCGCGCGCGCGCGCTCACTCTCACTGTCACTGTCTATCTGTCCAGATAAAGAGTGTCAGAACAGTGTCTCGCGCCAGTATGAGAAAAAAAAAATTCGTCTCGCGCGCTTATGTGTCTCTCTCTCTCTCTCTCTCTCTCACGCGCTCGCGCTTCTGGAACGCAGCCGAATGTCAGTCACAGATGTCAGTTAGCCTGAAGCTAAAGTTATTAAAGCTTAAGCTAGCGGTGTTAGCAGGATGATTTCCAACCCCCTCGCCCCACCTCTCTCTCTCTCTCTCTCTCTCTCTCTGAGGACATGTCCTGTCAGGTTCTCAGCTTTAAGCTCATGATGAGATGTGTGTGTGTGTGTGTGTGTGTGTTTATGTTTATCCTCTCAGCTGTTTTCTGTTTTTCGGTAAACACAGCTTTCCTGTCAGAAATGTTGTGCTAAGCTAAAGCTCAGTCCTGTCACACTTTAGAGAGGTGATGTCTCAGGTTTGTATCAGTCACTACAGCCGGCTGTCCTTTGGACTTGAGCCTTATTTTAGTAAATAATTCCCCTTTAGTTGAGGATTATCAGTAAATGCCGGGCGATGAGACTGAAACATATCATACATCATAAACATATATTTTAATATCGCGGTTACTCAAAGATATGTTTATGGTACACGACATGGAGGACAACTGTTCACAAACTGACAGCCATACAGCATTTAACTACAACAACAACAACAAAACTCTTTTCTGAATTATTTAATGTCTAAAAAAGTTGTTTTTTTAAAAATAAAATATTAAAAAGGACTATAGTTTACATATTTAGTCTTGAAAAGTATTGAAAAAGTGGGGGAAAAAACAACCCAGGAAAGATTATTGTGGTTTTAAAGATGCTTCCGAACATCATTTTTTTGTCGTCGTTATTTAAATATAAAAGCTTTTTATTAAAGTGTTAAATACATTTTTTACGTTATGCGATTGTGACGTTATTGATATTATATTGGGGTTTATTTTAATGCAGTTTACAGGATGAATTACGAAGTATTGCGTTTAAAAATAAAAACGTTTGACCGTTTATTAAATGTCTACAAAGTAAATGAAGCTTTGTTTTTGTTTTTTTTTTTTTAAATATATTTAAAAAAAAATATATATATATATATATATGTAAGTATGTAGGACTGAAAAGTAGAATTTGTTTTCTACTTTTTGTTTTAAAGCATTTTAAAGCTTAAGTACGACGTTTTCAAATCGGATTCGTACCGTTTTGTCGTTCTAAATAAACAAAAACAACCAAAACACCTTTTTTTTTAAATTAAATTTTAAAAAGTTTCATGATATCTAAGAAAAGTGTGTTGTGACATAATTTATCACGATATTTATATCATATCATTAGATTCATCAGCCAGTTTGTTATTATTAAAAAAGGTCCTAATTTTTTGAAGTTACAATCATGAAAAAAAAAAAAAATAATAATAATAATAATAAAAAAGAAAAGTGTATTTTGACAATTTATCACAATATCAGTCAGTTTGTAATTATTAAAAAAAACACAACTTTTGCACTAATTAGCAGCTTGTGTGTGTGTGTTTGCTCAGTGATACACTATAATCAGCGATATAATGATAACGTGACTGAGTTTTCTGTTTAAACCCGGACCGTGTTTTTGTTTGTGTTTGTTTCACGTTTCCACTCCAACTATCGGGACTCGGATTCCTCTGTAGTTTTAAATGACAGGATTACAGGCTATAAATCCGCTTTGTGTATGTCCAGGTCACGCGCTGCGATGTTGTGAGTTTTACAGAATGTACGTCAGGTTCACGGGGTGCTATATAAACACATACAGGTTGTTTTTGTTTATCATCATCACCGGAAGGTTGTTGTTGTTGTTGTTGTTGTTGTTATTGTTGTTGTGGAGCCGTGAGGTTGCAGTTAATCAGGTTGTGATCGTAGTTCATCTCCAGCGTAGTTCCGAATGAAGCTCTGGGAGAACAGGGATATCGGTCAGAGCTCGTTACACCAGCCGTCCTCACGCTGCACTGAGTGAAAGATTAAAGCCCCGCTGCATCACACTGATCTCCTGAAGCAGTATAACCCAGTGTTAATATCAAAGGATCATCACCTCCCTCTCAGCTGATACTTTGAAAACGTATTTATATATATATATATATATATATGTGTATGTATGTATATTTTTTAACCATCAGCTGACTTGTCAAAAGAAGTGAATAGATGCATGACACTTGCATGGCTTCCTAAATTTTTAACTTTTTTTTTTTTTTTTTTTTGAAGAAGAAGAATTACAAACAAAAAGTTCAGACTATGTGTCCGTGGTATGGTATTATACACGAGACACTGATTAACATCATGTTCTTCTTCCGTCGCTTCTGTGGCTCCCCATGTAGTGAGCACGTATAGTGAACATGAAGCCATGTTGAGTTGGGAGTCTGATTAATGTATATGTGCCATGGAGTGTGAAAATGTTAGATGGCTCTCTTTCGGTCTCTTTCCTTATAAAAACATACACGCGCTTAGAGTGACATCATCAATCTTATGACATCACAGCTGACTGAAAGTCTGCAGTATGCCATTAACGTGGGAGTTGCCCACGTTCACATAAACATAAATATAATCCTGTCTGATTACAGGCTTTACACACTGCTGTTTAAGTGTATATATGTGTGTGTGTGTGTGTGTGTGTGTGTGTGTGTGCGCGTGTGTGTGTGAGTCCTAGGGATAGACCTGGTTTTTCTCCACAGTGTCACATGCTTCAGCTTATTGTCACACTGCAGGACATGCTGCCTTGTGAATGTTCCCTACCTAGGGAGCCTACTGTTAAGAAACAACAGGATTGTGTAATTAATTACTTGCACATTAGTCTCTCAGGACAGACTTCTGGTACATTTTCTCACTAAATGTATATAAGCCACACCCACTCGTTCATAAAGAGGCTGTTTGACTTTATCTCGCCTCTGACGTAGTTTTTTGATGCTGTGATGTGATGTCACTCCAGTTACTTTCTTGTCACTAGTCTTGGTACGAACAGTTTGTCCCGTTCAAAACTTCCTGCAGACAGCCAATCAGATTGCAGCTTTGGTGATTCTGAAGCTTGTGGCCAGAAAAGTGAGTTCTAGAGTAGGGGCTAGGGAGCGAGTGCTGCCCAAACGTGCTGCCTACCTACTGTAGGGAACTCGTCGTCGTATCAGAACACCGTGATGGGGTGTGTTTGTGTATAACCACGTTTAAACCTTTAGACTGTAGATGAGTGATGTATTACAGCGTGTGAAGTTGGGAGTCTGCTTCATTCGTTACACGTTAAAGATGTTTTAACGCTTTATAGGAAACTAACGGTGATGTTTTAACAAGTGTCGGTTTCACAAAAAGACCCGGACTTTGACCAACGCAGTCTAACGTTAGTGTAATTATCTTTAATCTTATGCAGTGAGTTTATATCTGAGAGGTGTGTGTTTGTGGAGATGATCTAGTGCACTACGGAGGGATTGAGGCTCTTCAAGTGTACACTGCGTGTTTATTATATTCTCCACAAGCGCGAAGGCCCGAAAGAGGCAAGTTCTGTAGGATGGGCCTGGGGGATGAGATCTGTAGGAGGGGCCTGGGGGATGAGATCTGTAGGAGGGGCCTGGGGGATGAGATCTGTAGGAGGGGCCTGGGGGATGAGATCTGTAGGAGGGGCCTGGGGGATGAGATCTGTAGGAGGGGCCTGGGGGATGATGTACCAGAGCCATATCACCCTGCAGTTCTCGCCTGGTTTCCCACTGAATTTAAGCAGCGTTGAGCTTGGTCAGTACCTGGATGGGAGACCTCCTGGGGGAAAACTAAGCTTGCTGCTGGAAGTGGTATTAGGGAGGCCAGTAGGTGGTGCTCTCCCTGTGGTCTGTGTGGGTCCTAATGCCCCAGTATAGTGATGGGGACACTATACTGTAAAATGAGCACTGTCTTTCGGATGAGATGTTAAACCGAGGTCCTGACTCTCTGTGGTCATTAAAAATCCCAGGTCACTTCTCATAAAGAGTAGGGGTATCACCCTGGTGTCCTGGTGAAATTGCCCCATTGGCCTTTGTCTATCATGGCACCCTAATAATCTCCATCCCTGAATTGGCTATATCTCTCCTCTCCACCTATAGCTGGGGTGTGGTGGGCGTTCTTGTGCACTATGGCTGCTGTTGCATCATCCAGGTGGATGCTACACACTGGTGGTGTTTGAGGAGATTTCCCCCCATACTATGTAAAGCGCTTTGAGTGTCTAGAAAAGCACTATATAAATGTAACTTATTATTATTATTATGAGATCTGGAGTAGGGGATGAGATCTGGAGTAGGAACTAGAGGCAAGTTCTGAAGTAGGGGCCAGAGGGTGAGTTCTGTAGGAGGTCCCAAGAAGAACACACCCAGGAAGGGTTAGGGCCCAAGGGCCAAAGGTGGGGCCAGGGGTCGAGTTCAAATGGATGGACTAGGGGTCGAGTTCTGAAGTAGAAGTTAGGGGCCTGGTTCTGAATGAGGGGCTGAGGGCCAAGGGTAGGCTGAGAGCAGATAGTTGTTTACCAGATTCCGCCTAAAACTACTCTGATGAATAAGAACGACTTCCTTCTTTCAACCCGAACACATTTCATATCAGGACTCAAAGCCACGCCCACATTTCACTCTCAGGGTGTTTGTAGGTGGAATTAGTAAGTGGACTTTGTAACTTTGATATTGACAAACTAAATGGTCTGCACTTTTTATTTATATATATATATATATATATAGGACACTTCAGCACGTGGAGTCATGTGGGCCGGGAATCGAACTGCCAATCCTACAATTAGAGAACAACCCCCTCTACCACCAGGGCCACAGCCACCCCAAACACCTGATATTACACCTGATATTACACCTGATAAACAGAAACTAGCTGGAGCTACCTAGCTAGCGTGTTGTCTACAGAGACTAGCATTGGCAGCTCACCCCGTGTTTTATGGGTTGTGCCGTTGTGAGAGACGTGAACTTTGCATCATGATGATTTTGGAACTGCTGGAAAAGAAATTCTTTGTGCGCGAGTGTGTGTGTGTGTGTGTGTGTGTGTGTGTGTGTGTGTGTGTGTGTGTGTGTGTGTGTGCACACGAGTGTTGGAGATTCTCCACTGCATTCACGTCTGTGTTCATAGAAACCCAGTGATGGATTTCTCTGTCTCACTTTCTCTGTGTCCTGAGCCAGGATTTGTCTTCCTGTCCTCTTACTCATTAACTGTGTAGTAAAAAAGAAAGCGAGAGACAGGAAGTTGGGGGTGGAGAGAGAGAGAGAGAGAGAGAGAGAGAGAGAGAGAGAAGGGGGATCATTTGGCCTTTAACAGTGACACTCGCACTCTCAGGAGGACGATTCAGCAGAGCTTTCCATCCACAGAAGGACCTGTGTAGTTCTCTTAGCTCTTCTGGAGTGTGTGTGTGTGTGTGTGTGTGTGTGTCTAAGTGTGTGTGTGAGTGTGTGTGTGTGTGTGTCTAAGTGTGTGATCATGTTCCTCTACAAGGTGCTGCAGCAGAGAGATGAAGACGAGGTTGATGAGAATAAGGTACAGCCGCATGTTTCACTCTGAAACTGATCAGTGTTGAATATTGTGTGTAGAAACTGATTTGTGGGCGGGGCTATGTGTGATCAAAGGTTGTGATGTCACTTAACAGGCTTGCAAATGCAAATTATTAGCACCTGGAAATCAATGCAAATTATTAGCACCTGGAATGTTCTATTAGCTGCAGGACATGTTAGTGGTTGTCATGGTGATGTTGAATATAAATCAGACTCAGATCCTGCTAATGTGAACTAGCTTACTAGCTAACAGGCTAGCTAATTTTACTGGGATTAGACGGTTAGTGAAGGCGGGAGGACACGGGGGCGTGTCCTAATTAGCATATTCATGTATATTGATGGGTAATGAGGGTAAAGATATAGATACGCTTCTATTTTTAGCCACTGTTTTTATTTCTTGGATTTTTAAAACCTTTTAATTTTTCTTTTTATTCTTTTTTTTGTCATTTCCTTCTGTCCTCGTCTCTTATTCCATCCCTCTTTTTCATCATTCGTTCGTTTCTTTTCATTCTTTTTATTTCTTTCTTTCTTTCTTTCTTTCCATTTTTTCCATTCTTTCTTTCTTTCTTTCCATTTTTCCCTTTCTTTCTTTCCATTCTCTTTCTTTCTTTCCATTTTTTCCTTTCTTTCCTTTCTTTCTTTCTTTCCATTCTTTTTCTTTCTTTCTTTCTTTCTTTCTTTCTTTCTTTCTTTCTTTCTTTCCATTTTTTCCCTTTCTTTCTTTCCATACTTTCTTTCTTTCTTTCCATTTTTCCCTTTCTTTCCATTCTTCTTTTTCTTTCTTTCTTTCTTTCTTTCTTTCTTTCTTTCTTTCTTTCTTTCTTTCTTTCTTTCCATTTTTTCCATTCTTTCTTTCTTTCTTTCTTTCTTTCTTTCTTTCCATTTTTCCCTTTCTTTCTTTCCATTCTCTTTCTTTCTTTCTTTCTTTCTTTCCATTTTTTCCTTTCTTTCCTTTCTTTCTTTCTTTCCATTCTTTTTCTTTCTTTCTTTCTTTCTTTCTTTCTTTCCATTTTTTCCCTTTCTTTCTTTCCATACTTTCTTTCTTTCTTTCCATTTTTTCCTTTCTTTCCTTTCTTTCTTTCTTTCCATTCTTTTTCTTTCTTTCTTTCTTTCTTTCTTTCCATTTTTTCCCTTTCTTTCTTTCCATACTTTCTTTCTTTCTTTCCATTTTTTCCTTTCTTTCCTTTCTTTCTTTCTTTCCATTCTTTTTCTTTCTTTCTTTCTTTCTTTCTTTCTTTCTTTCTTTCTTTCTTTCTTTCTTTCCATTTTTTCCTTTCTTTCCTTTCTTTCTTTCTTTCTTTCTTTCCATTTTTTCCATTCTTTCTTTCTTTCTTTCTTTCTTTCCATTTTTTCCTTTCTTTCCATTCGTTCTTTCTTTCTTTCTTTCTTTCCATTTTTTCCTTTCTTTCCATTCTTTCTTTCTTTCTTTCTTTCTTTCCATTTTTTCCTTTCTTTCTTTCTTTCTTTCTTTCTTTCTTTCTTTTTTCTTTCTTTCTTTCTTTCTTTCCATTTTTTCCATTCTTTCTTTCTTTCTTTCTTTCTTTCCATTTTTTCCTTTCTTTCCATTCGTTCTTTCTTTCTTTCTTTCTTTCTTTCTTTCCATTTTTTCCTTTCTTTCCATTCTTTCTTTTTCTTTCTTTCTTTCCATTTTTTCCTTTCTTTCTTTCTTTCTTTCTTTCTTTCTTTCTTTCCATTTTTTCCTTTCTTTCCATTCTTTCTTTTTTCTTTCTTTTTCTTTCTTTCCATTCTTTCCATTCTTTTTCTTTCTTTTCTTTCTTTCTTTCTTTTTCCACTTGTTTTGTTCTCTCTCTCTCTCTCTGTGTGCGTGCGTGCGTGCGCGTGTGCGTGTGTGCGTGTGCGTGTGCGTGTGTGTGTGTGTGTGTGTGTGTTATACTCAGTGTTTTATTTATTTTAACTTTGACACACTGTAGTTTGGGGTGCCGCTGAAATTTAATTAAAATTCTTAAGTGTGTAAATCCGTCTCTGACTGGAGTTCAACACCACACTCTCTCTCTCTCTCGCTCTCTCACACACACACACACACACACACACACACACACACACACACACACACACACACACACACACACACACACCCCGTGGAGCCGGGTCTAAGCCGAATGTGGCAGTAATCAGTGATATGATACAGGAGGAGGTTAGGCAGTGATGTTAAGAAGGAATAAACTCTGTCCCACTCAGAAGTGCACTTCATTGCAAGGGCCCTTGTTTTAGGGGACATTTAAAGCTGTGTGTGTGTGTGTGTGTGTGTGTGTGTTTGGAGGACAGAACTGGTACACTGACTGAGGAACAGTGTTAACACTTTTAATCTAATCTTTAACAGTCAGATATGCGACTGTTGGTCGACATGGTTACGGTCGCCGTCATGGTTACAGCGAGTTGGCTAACATAACCAACAGTGAGGAGCGGCGCATGTTCCAGTGTGTGTGTGTGTATGTGTGTATGTGTGTATGTGTGTGTGTGTGTGTGTGTGTGTGTGTGTGTGTGTGTGTGTGTGTGTGAGAGCTCAGTCTGAATGTGCTTTATTGTCTGCCCTGAAGACACGCTCTAAGCCCCGCCCCCCGATCACCTGCAGCGGCGTGAGTGATACGATGTTCTCTCAGTACCGTGATACACAGCTGATCCGAACGCTCCTCCTGGTATCGGCGCCGACCCGGTCCGACCCAAACCTGTGATGTCACACCACGGGATGAAATCTGATGCTGGTGCTCTGATTGGCTCACACACGTCTTTCTCTCAAGTTATTGTCACTCATTTCTTCTTTATTTTCTTTCTTTTAGTTCTTTTTTATATCGCTCTGCTTGTTTTTCTTTCATTTGTTCATTCTTTTTTTTTCTTTTTCTTCTTTATTTCCCCTCGTTCTTCCCTTTATTTATTCTCCCTTTCTAATATCATTCCTTTCTTTTTTTATTCTTTCTTATACATTCTTTTGCTTTTCTTTCCTTTTATTTCTTTTCATTTTTTATTCCTTCTCTCTGTAATTAGTTCTCTCTTCTTTTTCTATTTCTATTTTCTTTCTTTCTTTCTTTCTTTCTTTTATTCTTTTTACTCTTCCTTGGTGTCTTTCTTTCCTTTTTATTCTTTCTTTGTATCCTTTTACCTCTTTTCCTTTTTTCTTTTTTTTTTTCTTAACCTGTTCTATTATTCAAGAAGGTAGGAGTTTTTATTTTGGGTCAGTGACAATACAGTGTTTAAAGCCTCAGTAACACTTGTACATGTTTATACACACACACACACACACACACACACACATTGCTGTACTGAGAATAAACTACCGTCCAAATTGTATGCTCTCAGAGCTTCCTGTCCGTCAGTGAACGAGGCAGGGGGTGCCATACTTTGTGCACATCGAAAGATGGGCTTCAGTCAGTAATGGAGAATTTTTGTTTGTTTTATTTTGTCTCCCTGCAGTCCCAGAAATCCTGGATAGAGAGCACTTTCACCAAGAGGGAATGTGTCTACATACTGCCAGTGTCCAAGGACCCACACAGGTACACACACACACACACACACACACACACACACTCTCTCTCTCACACACACACACAGTGGGGGTCGGTGGATTTTCAGATTTACACACCAGCATTCCTGCGCTCAGGTTCACACATGAACAGGAATGTTCCCTAATCTCCGCAGTCTGAATTCTGTGTCCTGATTGGCTCATGCACACCTCAGTCTGAATTCTGTGTCCTGATTGGCTCATGCACACCTCAGTCTGAATTCTGTGTCCTGATTCGCACGAAATCTGCGTACTGATTGGCTCATATGCGTTTTATTTGCACGAAATCTGCATTCCCAAACTTTTTGGGAAAACAACCCCACCTTGATCCAACTCCTCCTGTACTCTTGCATCGTAAACCTTTCCAGCCTGAATCACAACGAGTTGTCTACATTCCCTGGACTTGTGGTTCGACTCCGCCCAAGAACTAGAAGGAGGAGCTGGGTCAGGTTTGGGAATTTAGTTCGAGTACGGCCAAGTAGGAGGAGCTGGATCAGGTTTGGGAATTTGGTTCGACTCCGCCCAAGTAGGAGGAGCTGGATCAGGTTTGGGAATTTGGTTCGACTCCGCCCAAGCAGGAGGAGCTGGATCAGGTTTGGGAATTTGGTTCGACCTCGCCCAAGTAGGAGGAGCTGGATCAGGTTTGGGAATTTGGTGGATTGGTGGATGCATTTCTGGTGCCTGACTGTATTCTTCTCTCTTTTGCTTGTGCATGCACAAACATGCACACACACACACGCACACACACACACGCACACACACACATGCACACACACAGGTTTGTATTTTAACTGCTATGTTTCCGAAGCCGATTCGTCATCTAGTCACTCAGTGATCAGTGGGGGGTGGAGGGAGGGAGGGAGGGAGGGAGGGGTGTTTTTCGGGGGGTTGGTTTTTTCCGTCATTAACCCCGGCTCGGCTCTGAGTTACTGTTTGATTGGTGGAAACGGTTTCCTGTTTGTTGTGTAACAGTAATGGTTTCCTCCGAGGCCCGAATGTTGGACAAACCCTCACCACAGAGCTTGCATCCTATTCAGGGTTTATCTGTGCAGTGAATCAGACTCTAATCACACGCAAGCTGTATACGTCTGTATGCAGTGTGCAGCGTTTATTATTATTATTATAATTATTTTCGATTTAACTTTTAACGCGTTAGGACTGTCCGAGTGTCAGGCGTGTCTGATCTGATCTCTGTTTCTCTGCAGATGCCTTCCAGGATGTCAGATCTGCCAGCAGCTCGTCAGGTGACTGTGTGTGTGTGTGTGTGTGTGTGTGTGTGTGTGTGTGTGTGTGTGTGTGTGTGTGTTCACTAATTCCAGCCAGAGTAATAGAAAACGTATTGATTCCCTCTTTTTTTGTGTGTGTGTGTGTGTGTGTGTGTGTGTGTGTGTAGATGCTGCTGTGGCCGGCTGGTCCGGCAACACGCTGGATTCACGGCGAGTCTGGCGATGAAGTACTCGGATGTGAAGCTGGGTGAGGGTGTGGGGTTAGGGGCGGGGTTAGGGGCGAGGTTGGGGGCGGAGCTAGAGGAATGGAGTGTGGAGAAGCACACGGAGCAAAGTCCCACTGATGCCTATGGCATCATCAACTTCCAGGGAGGATCACACTCCTACAGAGCCAAGGTACACACACACACACACACACACACACACACATGCCTCTTAACAAAACTGAAGCAAACTGAATGTGTGAATCTTAGAGGTAAAGGTAGAGTGTGTTCCTATAGACGCAAGTTGTTTACTGTGTGTGTGTGTGTGTGTGTGTGTGTGTGTGTGCAGTATGTCCGTCTGTCCTACGACTCTCGGCCCGAGGCGATCCTCAGGTTGATGTTGAAGGAGTGGCAGATGGAGCTTCCAAAGATCCTCATCTCTGTACATGGAGGGATTCAGAACTTCGACCTGCATCCTCGCATCAAACAGGTGGTGGGGAAGGGACTCATCAAAGCAGCCGTCACCACGGGGGCCTGGATCCTCACCGGGGGGGTCAATACAGGCACGACACACACACACACACACACACACACACAAACACACACACACCACAGAGAGATAGACAGACGGGTAGATACAATCCCCTCTAAAAGTACTGGCCAATTCTGTTGTTTTTTGCTATACATCAAAGACAAGATACAAACCACTCATCAGCAGTGAAGAAACACAGAGATGATCCACAAAAGTCCTGGAACCAAGATGAACCTCTACCAAAGTGATGGAAAGGCCAAAGTGATGGAAAGGCCAAAGTGATGGAAAGGCCAAAGTGATGGAGAAAGAAAGGATCTGCTCATGATCCAACACATACAAGCTCATCTGTGAAACATGGTGGAGGTAGTGTCATGGCTTGGGCTTGCACGGCTGCTCCTGGAACGTTCTCACTAATCGTTATTGATGATGGAACTCATGATGGTAGCAGCAGAACGAATTCAGAAGTTTACAGGAACATTCTGTCTGACAGTTTACAGAGAAACGCCTCCAAATTAATCAGGAGGAACTTCATCATGCAGCAAGACAACGATCCAGAACACACTGCGGACTCAACGAAGGACAGCATTTCACCTCCTGAAGAGGAGACTGAAGGGAGAACACCCCCCCCCCCCCACCCCGGAGAAGTACGCAGACAGACAGACAGACTGCTACATGCACCGACAGATAGACAGATGCAGACAGACAGGGATGTAGAGACAGACGGGTCGGTTGTTTGTTGATATATAAACACATTATACCACCTCACGCCTACACACTCACTTAATGACAGCTATTCAGAGCTTCAATTATGAAGGCAGGAGATGTCATTATTATTTGTAGACACAATAACACGTGTGTATACACACACACACACACACACACACACACACACATATGACCCTGTAACAGTAGTCATTTCTGTACAGACTAAAAACACACATTAACTCTCATGAGACAGTGCTGCAGTGATGATGATGCATGTTTCAGGCTGTAATGATTTCAAACAGGTGTTTTAGGGTGTTAATTGTGTGTGTGTGTGTGTGTGTGTGTGTGTGTGTGTGTAGGTGTGGCAAAGCACGTAGGTGATGCGCTGAAGGAGCACTCGTCCCGCTCTGCACGGAAGATTTGCACCATCGGAATCGCGCCTTGGGGGGTGATCGAGAACCGTAATGACCTCATTGGGAGAGATGTGAGACACACACACACACACACACACACACACACACACACACACACACACACAGACAGCAAACATCAGCTTCATAGTATCTATGCCTCATTTATTACCCAGTGTACACTCAAGTGACCACATATCCTATGTCACAAGAGGGATATGTCAACAGTGATGTCACAACTAACTAACAGATTCACAGGAATGCGAAAATACCTCAGTTTGTCCGATTTACTCTAATATATATGTGTGTGTGTGTGTGTAGGTGGTAGCCCCCTATCAGACCCTCCTGAACCCTCTCAGTAAGCTGAATGTGTTAAATAACCTGCACTCTCACTTCATCCTGGTGGACGACGGCACGGTGGGCAAGTACGGCGCCGAGGTCAACCTGCGGAGGGAGCTAGAGAAACACATCAACCTGCAGAGGATACACGCCCGTACGCAGTCTCTCTCTCACTCACACACACACACACACACAGATACACACACACACACGCACAGTCCCCTCAGGATTTCGTCATTTTACAATCGCAGAAAGTAAAAATCGAACAAACTCCACAACATTCGGAGCAAAATCACCGCAAAATTTCCGCAGATTTGAGCCGAGACGTGTCACGTGACGTCATCACGACGCGCGTTCAGCCAAAGCCGTCTTCGATTCACGTGCGTCGAACACAGGTACGGCTGAAAGCTCCCGTTTGGCCTCAAACATCGCGGCGAAAGACCACGCAAAACTATTTCGTGTGATTGCGATTTCGCAGATTCGAGTAGTTTTCCGCGAAACAAGAAAAAAAAAAAAAGCACGAAATCCTGATTATTCTGAAAATATCTGATCGTCTAGTGACACGAGCTCAGCTACCCAACTGCCACGAGTAAATCGTTAGCTACTGCTTTTCCAGCAGTCACGATGTCAGGTAGCCATGTTTACTATCAAACTAGCTAAAGTATTTAACGTCAGGTCCGTGTCAGCAGAGCTGCTAATGAGGATGTTCTACAGTTTGTTATTGTAACCTTGTTAGAGATGCCCTGTTCCCTTAATTTGTCTTCTTGCTCCTAGTGTTTCCAGTAATCGGTTTACTTTGTTCTAATGTCCTTAGTTTCCTTGTTACTTCCAGCAACGTTTCCTCATTCCCATGTTTTCACTCCCAGTCCCCACATACCTGGTTTTAAGATCCCACGTTTCTAGTGTTACCGTATCCCTACTTTTCTTAATGGGGTTATTGCTTTCCTGTTGCTTTTATTGTGTTTTTATTTAATTATTTATTTATTTATTTATTTTTATTATGTTCTTATTCAGTAGTTTTAATTCCTTCCTGTTTACACGTCCCTAATCTCCTGTGTCCATAAATTAGAGTTATAGCTTCCTTGTTCCATTGTTCTTTCCAAGTGTCTCTAGTTTTCAGGATAGAGATATGTTTAGCATGTTGGAGTGAGGTTTTGAGTGTGTGTGTGTGTGTGTGTGTGTGTGTGTGTGTGTGTGTGTGTGTGTAGGTATCGGGCAGGGTGTTCCAGTCGTAGCTCTGATCTTCGAAGGTGGGCCGAACGTGATCCTGACCGTGTTGGAGTATCTGCAGGAGAGCCCACCCGTCCCCGTGGTGGTGTGCGAAGGAACCGGACGAGCGGCGGACATTCTGTCTTTTGTCCATAAACAAACCGAGGATGATGGGTAACACACACACACACACACACACACACACACACACACACACACACACACTCTCTCTCTCTCTCTAGTGTAAGGTAATTAATGTTGTTAAAGTCAGAGATGAAATTGTTAGACATGATAGACTTATGTTTGGTTCTACCTCTATGAACAAAGTGACTGTGGCCTGGACGCTGAAGTGTGTGTGTTTGTGTGTGTGTGTGTGTGTGTGTGTGTGTGTGTGTGTGTGTGTGTGTGTGTGTGTGTGTGTGATTTTACAGTAGTCTTCCAGATGGTGTTGAGCTGGACATCATTGCGACAATCAAAAAAACCTTTAACTTCAGTCAGAATGATGCGGTGCATCTCTTCCAGACACTCATGGAGTGTATGAAAAACAAAGAGCTGGTAACACACACACACACACACACACACACACTCGTTATACGTTGTGTTTCAGTGTGTTAGACACTTCATACTGACCGCTCTAAGCATGTGATGTTTGACTGATTTTGTGTGTGTTGATAGATAACTGTGTTTCATGTCGGCTCAGAGGAACATCAGGACATAGATGTGGCCATCCTGAAGGCTCTGCTTAAAGGTACGTGTGTGTGTGTGTGTATGTGTATGTGTGTGTGTGTGTGTGTGTGTGTGTGTGTGTGTGTGTGTGTGTGTGAGAGAGAGAGAGAGAGAGAGAGAGAGAGAGAGAGAGAGAGAGAGAGAGCTAACAGCTCTTTGTTCTTCATACACTCCATGTTGACCTTGGCTCAGCTCCAGCAGCAGAGTACAAAGTCAAAGGTCCCAGTCCACACCAAACCAGCCTTTCCTCTCTGATCCAAACTGTTCTACATCTTTACCCTGCGCTGTTTTAAACATTTAGCCATTAGCTTAGCAGAGTGTAATTATAAATGCCGCTGTACTTGATGATTAAAGGGGGCCTAGCACCAAATTTGTAGGTAGAGCTTAATGTCCTTATTTTTGTCGCAATTTACTAATTTTAGGGGGCCAAGCACCAAGGGTGTAGGAAGGGCATAGGGTCCCTATTTTTGTCCTACTTTGATGATATTAGGGGGCCAAGCACCAAGGGTGTAGGAAGGGCATAGTGTCCCTATATGTTGCGACAGTGCGTCAGGAAATGTGCGATGTGACTGTAAATGGAGTTTCAATAAAGTAATTTTTAAAAAAATGCATAGATAAGGATGCTTATCTATGCATATATAAGAACCTTTATTTATATTTCATCATGTTCTAGTCTGTGCTTGAACTGGAGTAAAGACATTAAGCTGCAGAAAATGAATTTGTGGTAAAGTTATTAAAGGTATTTCTTTACATCTAAAATGAGTAGGTGAGAGGGTTGGCATTTCTGAGAAGAAGAAAGATAAGAAATTGGGTCATTATAGTAACTTGTGTTTACACTAACAATAAAACCTCTGGCGTGTGTGTGTGTGTGCGCGTGTTCATGCAGGCACTGATGCATCTGCGTTTGACCAGCTCGTGCTGACACTGGCGTGGAACCGTGTGGACATCGCGAAAGATCACGTGTTTGTTTACGGACAAAAGTTACTAGTGAGTGTGTGTGTGTGTGTGTGTGTGTGTGTGTGTGTGTGTGTGTATGGTTAAACTGTCACCTTTGTAAAACCAGTGGAAATTTATACCCATAAGGAATCACATTTCTGTTTTTACAGAACACACAAAACTTCTAGAGGTCAGTGTGGTCAAATCTCATGTGTGTGTGTGTGTGTGTGTGTGTGTGTGTGTGTGTGTGTGTGTGTGTGTGTGTGTGTGTGTGTGTGTGTAGGTAGATTCCTTGGAACAGGCCATGCTGGATGCGTTGGTGATGGACCGTGTGGATTTTGTGAAGCTGCTAATTGAGAATGGTGTGAGCATGCACCGGTTCCTCACCATCTCACGCCTGGAGGAGCTTTACAATACGGTATACACACACACACACACACACACAATGAGACGGACTCTGGACTGCCGAGACTCGCACCGAGATGGACTCTGGACTGCTGAGACTTGTGCTGAGACGGACTCTGGACTGCTGAGACGGACTCTGGACTGCTGAGACGGACTCTGGACTGCTGAGACGGACTCTGGACTGCTGAGACGGACTCTGGACTGCTGAGACGGACTCTGGACTGCTGAGACGGACTCTGGACTGCTGAGACGGACTCTGGACTGCTGAGACTTGTGCTGAGACGGACTCTGGACTGCTGAGACGGACTCTGGACTGCTGAGACTTGTGCTGAGACGGACTCTGGACTGCTGAGACGGACTCTGGACTGCTGAGACGGACTCTGGACTGCTGAGACGGACTCTGGACTGCTGAGACGGACTCTGGACTGCTGAGACGGACTCTGGACTGCTGAGACGGACTCTGGACTGCTGAGACGGACTCTGGACTGCTGAGACGGACTCTGGACTGCTGAGACGGACTCTGGACTGCTGAGACGGACTCTGGACTGCTGAGACGGACTCTGGACTGCTGAGATTCGCAATGAGACAGACTCTGGACTGCCGAGACGGACTGTGGTCTGCCGAGACGGACTCTGGACTGCTGAGATTCGCAATGAGACAGACTCTGGACTGCCGAGACGGACTCTGGACTGCTGAGATTCGCAATGAGACGGACTCTGGACTGCTGAGATTCGCAATGAGACGGACTCTGGACTGCTGAGATTCGCAATGAGACGGACTCTGGACTGCTGAGATTCGCAATGAGACGGACTCTGGACTGCTGAGATTCGCAATGAGACGGACTCTGGACTGCTGAGATTCGCAATGAGACGGACTCTGGACTGCTGAGATTCGCAATGAGACGGACTCTGGACTGCTGAGATTCGCAATGAGACGGACTCTGGACTGCTGAGATTCGCAATGAGACGGACTCTGGACTGCTGAGATTCGCAATGAGACGGACTCTGGACTGCTGAGATTCGCAATGAGACGGACTCTGGACTGCCGAGACGGACTCTGGACTGCCGAGACGGACTCTGGACTGCCGAGACGGACTCTGGACTACTGAGACTCGCGCCGAGATGGACTCTGGACTGCCGAGACTCGTGCTGAGACGGACTCTGGACTGCCGAGACTCGTGCTGAGACGGACTCTGGACTGCCAAGACTCGCAATGAGATTGACGCTGGACTGCTGAGACGGACTCTGGACTGCTGAGACGGACTCTGGACTGCTGAGACGGACTCTGGACTGCTGAGATTCGCAATGAGACGGACTCTGGACTGCCGAGACGGACTCTGGACTGCCGAGACGGACTCTGGACTGCCGAGACGGACTCTGGACTGCCGAGACGGACTCTGGACTGCTGAGACTCGCAATGAGATGGACTCTGGACTGCCGAGACAGACTGTGGTCTGCTGAGATTCGCAATGAGACGGACTCTGGACTGCCGAGACGGACTCTGGACTGCCGAGACGGACTCTGGACTGCCGAGACGGACTCTGGACTGCCGAGACGGACTCTGGACTGCTGAGATTCGCAATGAGACGGACTCTGGACTGCCGAGACGGACTCTGGACTGCCGAGACGGACTCTGGACTGCCGAGACGGACTCTGGACTGCCGAGACGGACTCTGGACTGCCGAGACGGACTCTGGACTGCTGAGATTCGCAATGAGACGGACTCTGGACTGCCGAGACGGACTCTGGACTGCCGAGACAGACTCTGGACTGCCGAGACGGACTCTGGACTGCCGAGACGGACTCTGGACTGCTGAGACTCGCAATGAGATGGACTCTGGACTGCCGAGACAGACTGTGGTCTGCCGAGACGGACTCTGGACTGCTGAGACTCGCAATGAAACAGACTCTGGACTGCTGAGACTCACACCGAGACCTGCACTGAGATTCACTGAGACTATAACCAACCTGTTTCAAGGTGTGTTCTTTACTCTGTTCTTACAGAAACAGTTACCAGCAAACCCCACGTTGCTGCAGCTCGTCAGAGATGTGAAACAGGTACACACCCTACACTTTATATATATATACACACACTTGCGCACACACACACAAACACACACAGTGTTTTTGTTGATGACAACATTAATACTGCCATTCTTCAGGGGAATCTCCCTCCGAACTACAAGATCACTCTGATTGATGTGGGTTTGGTGATCGAGCACCTGATGGGTGGAACATATCGCTGTAACTACACACGCAAGCGCTTCAGGATCATCTACAACAACCTGCATGGCAACAACCGGGTAACTGCACAGCCGGTGATCTAGCTAGCAATCTAGGTTCTGTAAGTAAGGTTTAGCTAGTGCAGTGATGCACTGCCATCTACCATGTGACCTTCATGTTAGCAGTGTAGGTGGGACTGGGATTGTTTTAATCGGCATGCGAATCGTATTGTAATTGTGTAGGCAGTCCAAGTTCATTAGCGCAAATGTACCGAGTGTAACTGATGCTTGTGGTTTCCATAGCGATCAGGCCGCGGTCCACCCAGCGCACCTCCTCTGCGGAAAAGTCACGAGGCCTTCAGTATGCAGGCTGACAAGAAGGAGAAAACCCGGCACAACCACTTCATCAAGACCGCTCAGCCTTACAAACCAAAGGTAGAGTAAAGCCTGTCTCTCCTTTAATCGGTACTCTGCAGATTGCTTGCTTAATTGTCTCTCACAGAAATACTCACAGAATACACGAACTGTCTGTCTGTCCTCCTGTCTGTGTCTCAGTTGGATTCGAGCAGTGACGTGCAGCACAGGCGTAGTAAGGAGGAGGTGGTGGACATCGATGACCCTGAGACTCGGCGCTTTTCGTACCCGTTTAACGAGCTGCTGGTGTGGGCCGTGCTGATGAAGAGGCAGAGGATGGCGCTGTTCTTCTGGCAGCACGGAGAGGAGAACATGGCCAAGGCGCTCGTCGCCTGCAAGCTCAGCCGCTCCATGAGCTACGAGGCCAAAAAAAGCGACGTGGTGGATGACATGTCAGAGGAGCTCAAAGAGTACTCCAAGTGAGACAGAGTCAATCACGATGATTCAGATTTAAATCCGGAAAGCTGAAAGAGTCACCACAAGTTAATATTCAACAAGTCTGATTCAGTCGAGTGCAGTGAGTCCGATTCAGTTAGTTCGGTACATTTTGAGTCTAGTTAAATCGGATTCGGAGAGTTTCTTGGTTTTGATGAGAGCGATTCAGTGAGTCCAGTTCTCGCGATTCAGATGAGTCGGGTTCAGTTAACTTGGTTCATTCAATCTCAGCGAGTGGGGTACAATAGATTCTAATGAGTCATTAGAGCCGATGAACACGGATCACTTTATTCTAGTGAGTCGAGTACGCTTTTTCTTCTTGATTCTGATGACACCGGTTCACCGAGTCTCATACACTTAAATTGCAGTGAATCATATTCAGTGAGTCAGATTCACTTGGTGAGTCAGTGAGTCTAGTTCAAGCTGTCTGATTCATTTATAGAGAGTCAAACATCAAGAGTCAAATTCAAAGAGTCAAATGTTGCCTTGTGTGCCTTGAAATGTGGATGCCTAAGTGTGTGTGTGTGTGTGTGTGTGTGTGTGTCAGTGAGTTTGGCCAGCTGGCAGTGGACCTTTTGGAGCAGTCCTTCCGGCAGGACGAGATGATGGCGATGAAGCTGCTGACCTATGAGCTAAAGAACTGGAGTAATTCGACGTGCCTGAAGCTGGCCGTATCGTCACGTCTGCGCCCGTTCGTCGCTCACACGTGCACACAAATGCTGCTGTCTGACATGTGGATGGGCCGCCTCAACATGCGCAAGAACTCCTGGTACAAGGTGCAGCTCTCTGTCTGCCTCTCATTCTGTCTGTCTAACTGTCTGTCTAACTCTCTTATTATTTCTGTCTGTGTGTCTTAACTCTCTGTGTGTGTGTGTGTGTGTGTGTGTCAGGTTATCCTGAGCATCCTAGTTTTCCCTGCCATCCTGATGTTGGAGTATAAGAGTAAGGCGGAGATGGCCCACATACCTCAGTCCCAGGACGCTCACCAGATGACTATGGAGGACAGTGAGCACAACCTGCAGAACCCTGACGACATCCAGATGGTACACACACACACACACACACACACACACACACACACACACACACACACACACACAATGCTTCACTTCGCTCCTTGTTTTGTTCCTGTGTGCGCATCTCATCACTAATGAATATTTAGTTTCTGATGCCTAAAACAAAGCGAAAAAACCCCCAGGAACTAGGTACCTGTACACCTGGGTTCCCAAACTAAGGGTCACGACCCCACATGGGGTCACTCAGTCATCAAGGCTTGGGGTTTCCGAAAATTCATAATGTTCAGTCGGGGTTGTTTGGAAACCCTTTACTGTAAACAAATGAGCAAGAACAAAGATGTTAATATGTGTGTGTGTGTGTGTGTGTGTGTGTGTGTGTGTGTGTGTGTGTGTGTGTGTGTGTGTGTTCAGGACGTATTTAAGGACTCCCGCTTGAGCGAGCACGCGGAGGTGAAGAGCGAGGCCGAGGTTCTCCTGCGCTCACGTCGGTTGCCCATCACACGCAAGTTCTACGCTTTCTACCACGCCCCCATCGTCAAGTTCTGGACCAACACGGTGTGTGAAACAGTCTTCTCATGATTCCTGTGTGTGTGTGTGTGTGTGTGTGTGTGTGTGTGTGTGTGTGTGTGTGTGTGTGTGTTAGATGCTGACTAATTGAGTGTGTAACCCCACTCCTTCTGCCCCTATAACACTGTGAGATTATGAACAGCACGTCTCACTGATGCTATCATCTTCTCCATCAAAGATAAAGGTGCTGGAAAAACGCCCTGAGCTACACACACACACACACACACACACACACACACACACACGTCTTAAGCTCTTTCCCACCATTTGTTTAGCAGTAAAGTTGCTTTTTCTCTCTCTCTCTCTCTCTCTCTGTGTGTGTGTGTGTGTGTGTGTGTGTGTGTGTGTGTGTGTGTGTTTATTCGTGCGTCCTCAGTGTTATTTTAAGGCTTTGTCCCAAATGCTAGCATTCCCTAGTTAGTGTGCTTACCAGATGTACTGTAAGTGCGTAAAGTGTGTGTTTTCATTAGTGTGTGTGTGTGTGTGTGTGACGGTATTTGATCCACCTTGCTTTAGCTGTTCTATCTGGGCTTCCTGATGCTCTACTCCTATGTGGTGTTGGTGAAATTGCCGAGCTTTCCGTCGCCGCAGGAGTGGGCTGTCATCCTGTACATCTTCACCTCTGCCGTTGAGAAAATACGTGAGGTAAACACACACACACACACACACACACACACACACACACACACACACACACAAACTAGATAATTAATAAACTCCTGCACAGTTGACCTCATGCACACATCCATGAACCACTTCTCACTGTGTCCGTGTAGATGTTCATGTCAGAAGGAGGAAAGATCAGCCAGAAGATCAAAGTTTGGTTCAACGATTACTTCAACACTTCGGACTTCGTCGCCATCGTGATGTTTGTGGTGGGCTTCGGCCTTCGCTTCGGCTCCGGCGACGTCGCTGTCGTCGGGAGGACCGTTTACTGCCTGAACATCATCTTCTGGTACGTCCGGCTCCTCGACATCCTCGCCGTCAACCAGCAGGCCGGACCTTATGTCATGATGATTGGCAAGATGGTGAGACGTTAATTAGTAAATCGGAGTAGTAGTTGATGTAAACATTTATAACCGAGTAATAAACGAGTTGTTGTGTGGGCAGGTAGCAAACATGTTCTACATCGTGGTGATCATGCTGGTGGTCTTGGTGACGTACGGTGTTCCCCGTAAAGCCATCCTCTACCCCAACTCTACGCCTCAGTGGTCTCTCATCGTCGACGTGGTCTTCCAGCCCTATTGGATGATGTACGGGGAGGTGTACGCCTACGAGATTGACGGTACACACACACACACACACACACACACACGGTAGAAATGTTTTAATATGATGTGTGAACTACAGCATTACACACATTTAGAAAGGTTGGGTTTGCATTCATCATCTCGTGTGTGTGTGTGTGTGTGTGTGTGTGTGTGTGTGTGCGCCACACAGTGTGTGCTAACAACAGCAACACCGAGCCCCACATCAGGGACCTGTGTGGGCCGGGGGTGTGGTTAACTCCAGCTCTGCAAGCCGTTTATCTGTTCATACAGTACATCCTGATGGTCAACCTGCTCATCGCCTTCTTCAAGTGAGCACCACGCATTCACACTTCATACCAATAAACCCCACTCTATGTAAAACTTTACACCTCTAAACACCACACACAAATATTAACTTTACACCAATAAACTCTAAACTTAACAATAAACTTTACACCTGTAAAGTCCAGTCAACAGCAACTTTACAAGAATAAACCCGGTTTACACCAATGAATCCAACTCTGTAGGAACAGTAACAGCTTCATGCAAATAAACACCACTTTACAGCAACTTTACATCAATAAACACTGCCCTAAACACTACTCTCCACCAAAGTTATACCCATAAACTTTACACTGCACCAACTTTACACCAATAAACATTATGCCAGCGATGATCAGCAATAAACACCACCCTACACCAATTTTACACAGTATAATGTAGCACTAATAAACCACACTTTACACTGTGCACCAATAAATCCTTACTACTGAAACTTTACAACCGTAAACAATATCTTTACACTATTTAAACACCGCTCTACAACAACTTTACATCAGTAAACCGTCTCCAGAGCAATTTACATGAGATATCCTGATTAACAGCATCTTTACATGAACAAACCTATTCTACTTTACACCTATAACCCCCACTCTCTATGCAGTTTACAACATTTAATCCTGTTTTCCAACTTTACACCTCTAAACACCTCTCTAATTAGTTTTTGAATCAAATGCAGTAAGCTACAGTACTACTTTATTATCATCATAATAATAGCAATAACAACATTTACCTGCAGTAAACAAACATATCTGTCTGTCTGTCTGTGCCCCCCTCAGTAATGTGTACCTGCAGGTGATGTCCATGTCTAACCTGGTGTGGAAATATCAGCGTTACCACTTCATCATGGCGTATCATGATAAACCCGTTCTCCCTCCACCACTAATTATCTTCTGCCACATCGCCTCACTCATTCGCTTCCTGTGCAAAAGCAGGAAAAAGGACAGCAGTGCTTATGGACCAAGTACATCACACACCCCACACTTACATATACACAATTATACACACACTGCCTCTTAAAATATACACACTCTCATGTTCTTTCCTCATGCAGAGCTTTTCCTGACTGAAGAGGACCAGAAAAAACTGCACGATTTCGAGGAGCAGTGTGTGGAGACGTATTTCCATGAGAAAGATGACAAGTTTCACTCTGGGAGTGAAGAGAGGATCAGATTAACCTCCGACCGGTTAGCATCATTACCACCAAGCATCAATCAGCAACATTCTCGTACCATTCTATAGCATCTTTACACCACTAAACAGTACCTGATTGCATGTTTACAACACCGAACACTCCACTAACTCCGTTAACCTGCCACCATTAACCAAACACTCCACTAACTCCTAAACACTGCTCAGTATCAACCTAGCATTTCCAAATACAAAGTACATCAACTTTACACCACTAAACACTGCATAACAGTAACTTTACACCACTAAACACTGTGTCAGCAACTTTACACCACTAAACACTGTCACAGTAACTTTACACCACTAAACACTGTCACAGCAACTTTACACCACTAAACACTGCAGCACAGCAACTTTACACCACTAAACTCTGTGTCACAGCAACTTTACACCACTAAACACTGCGTCACAGCAACTTTACACCACTAAACACTGCTGCGTCACAGCAACTTTACACCACTAAACACTGCTGCGTCACAGCAACTTTACACCACTAAACACTGCTGCGTCACAGCAACTTTACACCACTAAACACTGCTGCGTCACAGCAACTTTACACCACTAAACACTGCTGCGTCACAGCAACTTTACACCACTAAACACTGCTGCGTCACAGCAACTTTACACCACTAAACACTGCTGCGTCACAGCAACTTTACACCACTAAACACTGCTGCGTCACAGCAACTTTACACCACTAAACACTGCTGCGTCACAGCAACTTTACACCACTAAACACTGCTGCGTCACAGCAACTTTACACCACTAAACACTGCTGCGTCACAGCAACTTTACACCACTAAACACTGCTGCGTCACAGCAACTTTACACCACTAAACACTGCGTCACAGTAACTTTACACCACTAAACACTGTGTCAGTAACTTTACACCACTAAACTCTGTGTCACAGCAACTTTACACCACTAAACACTGTGTCACAGCAACTTTACACCACTAAACACTGCAGCACAGCAACTTTACACCACTAAACTCTGTGTCACAGCAACTTTACACCACTAAACACTGTCAGCAACTTTACACCACTAAACACTGCTGCGTCACAGCAACTTTACACCACTAAACACTGCTGCGTCACAGCAACTTTACACCACTAAACATTGCTTAATAGCCACATTACTTTTCCAAATACAATAAAAAGTAACTTGATGCCACTAAACTCTAACACCATATTTACATTATTTAACACCATTCTTCTGCAACTTTACACCTTAAACACTGCTCAGTAACAGCTCTACATTTCCAGACGTAATATTTCCACCAGTAAACACTACACCACAGCAACTTTACAACAAGAAACAGCTCTCTACTTCACATCACTAAACCCCACTTGATGCCGTTAAATATCTCTTTACAGAAACATTACACCTTGAAAGTACTACTGCAAGGAAACTTTTTTGAACTTGAACTAAACCCTGAACACCATTCTGTAGCAACATCCTGCTATTAAACACAATTCAGTAGCAATTTTATATTTCCAAACACCTCTTTACGACAACTTTATGCAGCTGTAGAGCAGCTGCTACACTGCTGTAGTTTAATACCAGGCCATCTGTTGTATACCGTGCATTGATTTGATTTGACAGTTCTGGCATTACAATGATACGTTCATGCTTGTTTCTGCAGGGTGGAGACGATGAGTATCCAGCTGAGGGAGGTTGGAAACAGGGTGAATTTTATAAAGCGGTCTTTGCACTCTCTGGACTCTCAGATCGGTCACCTGCAGGACCTTTCTGCACTGACTGTGGACACTCTGAAGGCTCTGACAGCGCAGAGAGCTTCCGAAGCCAGCAAAGTGCACAACGAAATCACGCGAGAACTTAGCCTGTCTAAGAATGTGGTGCCTGGCACCGTGGACACCGTCCCGCCCTCGAAAGCTTCCATTTTGGTTCAGAGAAGCGTTTATCTGCCCTCATCCAACATGGCTGACTCTCTGTTCGGGCGAGGAGCTTCGGAAGGGGCGCGTCTGAGAGCTGAGCTGGCGATGACTCCAGAAAGGAGGCCGGCGTTTACTCCAGAGGCTGGATCCTTTGGGGTTGCCACACACGCACACGCAATCACTCATCCGGATAACGCCGGTGAAAGCAACCTGCCAAACGTTCGTGGTGCCACGGCGGCGACCTTCTTCGTCAGCACCCCTACACAACCGAGCAGCATACACTCGCACATACACACACACAGTACACAGCTGGGCCAGTCTCACTCTCCTCCCGAGGCTGGTGTGGAGTTTGGTGCCTTTGTGGGTAAGTATGAAAAAATGGGAGATGGAGATGATGATGATGACGATGATCATGATGTTGATGGTGATGTTGATGATTGTGGAAAGAAAGGCGCTTCCTGTTTATACCCGAGCGTCGTGGTTACGAGTGAGTTGGCGTGCGAGTGTTATGTGAATCCCGCCTTTACCGACGATGAAGGGTGCGTACAGAGCCAAGGGACCTCAAGATCCCTCCCAGGCCCTGCCCCCAGATTTGTTCCCGCCCACAGGAGGCCCCGCCCTCTGCGCTATCAGCTTTCTAAGGGAGTTCTGCAGCGACTCCGTGGCAGAGTCAGAGTGAGAGGTTCGGCTTCGCCGCCTCACCCTAAACCCTGCTGCTAATCTCAGGAGCGGTTTTCAAACCCGTGTACAGTTTTTTTTTTTTTTTTTTTTTTTTTTTTTCCCCCAGCATTTAAACGTAGTCCTTGAAGTCAAGAAAGAAAAAGAGTGGAAATACATTTGCTGAAGGATGCAACTGATCCACTTAAAACACTCAGATAAATCAGCAGTAGTACCAGGTGGAAGATCAGACACTTCATTACGACTTAAATAGGTCACATGACCTGCGTATTTATTTTACATACATGAGCAACACCGATATACTTACAGTCGGGTCCTGCAGTCTACTCTGAGCTGTTTTTATTCCATCAGTTATCAGACACTACCTCCTTCAGCTGATCTTCTCCATCATAAACACCGAGATCAAGCTTTTTTTTTTTTTTTTTTTTGTAGTTTTAGCTAACAAGGAAAAAACACGAGAAAACAAAAACAAAGGAACCGGGAAAGCCTCAATAGAAATATGAAGGGAGATGGAAGCTAGGGTCGCTAGGAAATTTCCGAACAAGAAGTAAGCGATGGGAACTGAAAAGTTGGAAAGAAGCCAACAAGATGCCTGGAAACTATGAAGGAAGGAAAATGTAGACTAATGTAAAATTTGGCACGTTACAAACTAAACTAAATAGGCACATTAGAAAGATGAATAGGGGAACCCGTGGAAACAAGAAACATCGGAAATAAGAGAAGGAAACTGGGAAGCTGTAACCTAAAGACACCAAATATGGAGGGGAAAAGGAAACTAGGGTCACAAGGAACTAAGAAAGAAACAGTAACTAAACTTAGGGATGTTACATATTAACAGAAAAGACAATGAGGGACCTTTTAACATTTACAAACTAAATATTAAGTTGAAAAGGGAACTAGAAGCTTGAGAACACCTGGAAACATTAGAAACAAGGAAGTAAGGACGCTCGGGTGATGTTAATGAGGAACGTCACAATCTAGGCGGTAAGGTAACTATGGAGCACGGGGGAACAAGGGAATGAAGACACCAGATAACGAAACAAGGAGGGACGCTGGAGACTGAGAGCAAGAAAACAAAGAAACCAGGGAACAGCTAAATACAATAAACAGTAGAAATGAGAGAACGAGTAATAAGGTACGGAAAAGGAAACTGGGGACTTTAGGGTTGCTCCAAATGATCTGTTTATATATATATATATATATATATATATATATATATATATATATATATATATATATATATATATATATATATATACAGGTGCATCTCAATAAATTAGAATGTCGTGGAAAAGTTCATTTATTTCAGTAATTCAACTCAAATTGTGAAACTCGTGTATTAAATAAATTCAATGCACACAGACTGAAGTAGTTTAAGTCTTTGGTTCTTTTAATTGTGATGATTTTGGCTCACATTTAACAAAAACCCACCAATTCACTATCTCAACAAATTAGAATATGGTGACATGCCAATCAGCTAATCAACTCAAAACACCTGCAAAGGTTTCCTGAGCCTTCAAAATGGTCTCTCAGTTTGGTTCACTAGATAAGCCACAAACATTCATTGCCAAAGAAGCTGGCTGTTCACAGAGTGCTGTATCCAAGCATGTTAACAGAAAGTTGAGTGGAAGGAAAAAGTGTGGAAGAAAAAGATGCACAACCAACCGAGAGAACCACAGCCTTATGAGGATTGTCAAGCAAAATCGATTCAAGAATTTGAGTGAACTTCACAAGGAATGGACTGAGGCTGGGGTCAAGGCATCAAGAGCCACCACACACACACGTGAAAGGGAATTTGGCTACAGTTGTCGTATTCCTCTTGTTAAGCCACTCCTGAACCACAGACAACGTCAGAGGAGTCTTACCTGGGCTAAGGAGAAGAAGAACTGGACTGTTGACCAGTGGTCCAAAGTCCTCTTTTCAGATGAGAGCAAGTTTTGTATTTCATTTGGAAACCAAGGTCCTAGAGTCTGGAGGAAGGGTGGAGAAGCTCATAGCCCAAGTTGCTTGAAGTCCAGTGTTAAGTTTCCACAGTCTGTGATGATTTGGGGTGCAATGTCATCTGCTGGTGTTGGTCCATTGTGTTTTTTGAAAACCAAAGTCACTGCATCCATTTACCAAGAAATTTTGGAGTACTTCATGCTTCCTTCTGCTGACCAGCTTTTTGAAGATACTGATTTCATTTTCCAGCAGGATTTGGCACCTGCCCACACTGCCAAAAGCACCAAAAGTTGGTTAAATGACCATGGTGTTGGTGTGCTTGACTGGCCAGCAAACTCACCAGACCTGAACCCCATAGATTCTATTGTCAAGAAGAAAATGAGAAACAGGAGACCAAAAAATGCAGATGAGCTGAAGGCCACTGTCAAAGAAACCTGGGCTTCCATACCACCTCAGCAGTGCCACAAACTGATCACCTCCATGCCACGCTGAATTGAGGCAGTAATTAAAGCAAAAGGAGCCCCTACCAAGTATTGAGTACATGTACAGTAAATGAACATACTTTCCAGAAGGCCAACAATTCACTAAAAATGTTTTTTGTATTGTTCTTATGAAATATTCTAATTTGTTGAGATAGTGAATTGGTGGGTTTTTGTTAAATGTGAGCCAAAATCATCACAATTAAAAGAACAAAGACTTAAACTACTTCAATCTGTGTGCACTGAATTTATTTAATACACGAGTTTCACAATTTGAGTTGAATTACTGAAATAAATGAACTTTTCCACGACATTCTAATTTATTGAGATGCACCTGTGTGTATATATATATAATATACAGTACTGTGCAAAAGTCTTAGTCACATGCAGAGAAATACTGTAGAGCAAAGATGCCTTCAAAATAATGAAATCAAATGTTTCTATATTAAAAAATATATACCATAAAGAGCAGTAAACAGTAGTAAATGAAACAAAGTCAGTATTCGGTGTGACAATAAAATAAAAATAGTAGTTTCCGCTACAATTAATGCAGTTTTATAAGGAAATGAGCTGGTAAGTTTTATTGAGCATCTTGCAGAACCAGACACAGTTCTTCTGGACACTTTAACTTTCGCACTCGCTTCTTATTTCTGCAGCGAAACCCAGCAGCCTTCATTGTGTTTACTGTCTGAAAAGTGTCTCTTACTGTAATATGCTGCTTTGTTTAATGACGCACAAACATTTTTCCGTAACGTTTAATTCTGTGCTAGAAAACTAATGTTTGGGAATCTAAAATGTTTTTTTTTTTTTTTTTTTGTACCGACTGGATAACGCAGACGTCATAAAATAAAAAAATCTATAGCGAAGTTTGTACTGAAAACAAATAGGGTGCTAAAACTTTTGCACAGGACTGTATATAGACAGACAGATTAACATATGTGGTTGTTTAGAATTAGTGTATGATGACTGATGGGATACACAGCTCTGTGTGTGTGTGTGTGTGTGTGTGTGTGTGTGTGTGTGTGTGTGGGGACCCGCCTGTGTGAATATGGTACCGCTCTACTGAATCAGGAGTTTGAAAACCAGTCACCTAGACCTCCCATGTTGTTTGGGTGTGTTGGTGTGGGCAAATGTGTGTCCTATACTGACACTGTGTAGTAGAAAGTGATGGGGTTTTTTTTTTGTGTGTGTGTGTGTGTGTGTGTGTGTGTGTGTGTGTGTGTGTGTTGAGGGTATAATGAGATCAGTAATGGTGGAAGTTCCTGATCAAACACCTTTGTGTGTGTGTGTGGTGGTAAGTGTTGGGCAGAAGAAAGGAGTGTGTGTGTGTGTGTGTGTGTGTGTGTGTGAGTGTGTGTGTGAGGGAGGTGGAGGTTAAATATGGAAAGTGAGGTGATGGTAATGTTCTTTCACTGCTTAATGATGTCACTGCTCTGGAAATCACCCAATCACACTTTATTTTTAAAAAAATGTATTTTGTTATTCGTTTATTGAAGTTAATCCGTTTATCAAGACTGTTTTTTGTTTTTGTTTGTTTTTTTTTTGTTTTTTTACAGAAAGACTTTTGTCTTCAAGCCCAATTTAATATTATAAACTTTGTCCAGTTTAGCTGCTGAAACCTGATTGGTTGGTGGTCCTGCTGGTAATGTTTTTATTCATCTCCAGCATACTAAATTCTCCTGATCACACAGGCTGTTTTAAACATTAGACACGTCACAGTGCCCTCTAGTGACAGAAACTAGATTTACAAATGTAAGGTTAGTGTATTAACCAAGCGAACTAAAAATCCATGTGGTCCAAACTGCATTATTTATTGATCAGGTAACCCTCACTGCAGATCAGATAGTCCGTGGGGTGGAGTCGGACCTGATCCAGCTCCTCCTACCGGTGCTATGGTGAACAGAACTCAGCCAAAAGTCCCGAGGGTGGAGTGGTGGAGTGTGTTGTTTCATGTTGTACAGCATTGCCCGTGTTGGGTATTTAGGCTTAATTGATGGTAGTTATTGGACAAGTTGGATCAGATCCAGCTCCGCCCCCTTTACTTTCAGTTCTGGATCAAGGACAACCTTCTACTATTTATTTTATTTTATTTTATTTTTTTTAAGCATATAAAGATAATAAAATTTGTAGGAGGCTGTAAAAATGTAATGTAAGTAACATTTAATGTTTAACAGTTATTTATATGGTTCAAGGCAAAGTTCATCGACCAATCAGCTTTCAGCGGGCGTCTGGCAGTCCAACTGAACAAGTCGAATAAAAATATTTAATTAAAACATGATTTAACCGAGAAGCTTAAGTAAAAATAAAAGCCTCGAATGCTTGGACCCCTAGCTATAAGAAGAAATGGTGTAAGGCATGACAGTACTGTATACTGTACACACACACACACACACACACACACACACACACACACACACACACACACACACTAGTAATAATACTCTAGCTGTGTGTTGATTGACAGCTGGCGTGGTTAGAAGCAGTGTAAAGTCCACACTGGTGTTTCATGTTGAGTGTTATATTAACTGTTTCCAGAGCACACAGTCATCGGAATGCGGTGTGTGTGTGTGTGTGTGTGTGTGTGTGTGTGTGTGTGTGTGTGTGTGTGTGTGTGTGTGTGTGTAAGAGGGCATACGTGAGATTTGCATTGTTCTCACACATTCCTGTTCCTCTGAAAGGTCATAAGGACAACTCTGAAGGTCAAAGGTCATCCCCGAAGCAGAGCTCTGTGGGCTGCAGGCAGCTCAGTCACAGCATCGAGGTCTCACAGACACACACACACACACACACGCACACACACAATACAGGACACAGTGAATCAGAGTCATATGACCATGACCTTCATCCTGTGTGTGTGTGTTACAGGGAGAGGGCCATATGAGGACGGTGAACTCTTACGCTGGTTTCACAGAGCTCGACAAAAATCCATCATTCCTGCAGCCAAGTACGTGCGCGCGCACACACACACACACACACACACACACACACACACTGAAGTTCATGTTAACTGTAAGGGTTTTACCTGAACAACAAATAACATTATATTTCATTATTAAAAATGGTTATTAAATGGGTTAGGGTTAATAAGTACATTTTATTGTGATTATGGAAGACATTAATTATAACTTAACAACTTGTTTTTATAACTTGGTAGAGACCAGATGTCCCCACAAGGATAGGAATATCTGACAGTTTTGACCTTGGCTGGTCCTCACATTTTTTGTTATAAAAAAAAAACAAAAAACGAACAGAGCCGAAAGATTCCCTTATCGTTAATTAGCTGCTAATAGCTATGTCTATATAAGTATAGTAAACGTGTGTGTGTGTGTGTGTGTGTGTGTCAGGTCTGAGTAAGCGGGACAGGAGTCGAGTGTCAGCGGAGGATGTTCAGATCCAAGACGACCCACGAGCAGCTCTGATACTGGTAATCACACACACACACACTGATGGGTGAGGGGTGTGTGTGTGTGTATGTGTGTGTGTGTGTTGACCCTCTTTCTTGTATGCAGGAAAGAGCTCAGGGAAAATCAGTGCAGGCCAGCAGCAGTGTGTGAGTACATACACTCACTCTCACACACACACACACACACACACACACACACACACACACAAATAAATGCAGTGTGTAATGTTTCTCTGGTTGTGTTTTGCAGAAGTCCACCAGAGGACTCCACCAACGGTGAGACAGCACAGTTTATAACACGCCGTATATAACACACACCTGTTTGTACATCAGATCTTGAGCTAGGTATCACACCACTGCATCATATCCTGTCTGACCATGCTGTCCTGTGTGTGTGTGTGTGTGTGTGTGTTACAGCCACAGTAGGCCTTTTCTCCGCCCGTCACAGCCCTCTCAGTACACGTAAGGACTGTAAGTCACCCCCTGCTGGCTGACTCCTATACTGCACTCTATACACAACAAACACACACACACACACACACACACACACACACACACACACACACACACACACACGCTGTCTCCGTCTCTCACTTTGTCTGTTTATTTATTTACTTTTTCTGTCTCTCTCTCTCTCTCTCTCTCTCTCTCTCTCTCTCCGTGCAGCGATTGGTTCTCCCTTTAAGCCGATGGAAGGTTATCAGTATTCAGGTGAGTCAGGTGTAAATCGCTTTGTGACCCCTAATTCCTTTTCTTGTGATCTCATGTCACCTGTGTGTGTGTGTGTGTGTGTGTGTGTGAGATAGCGGTGGAGCGTAATAACCTCATGAGGTTGTCCCAGAGCATCCCGTTCACCCCTGTGCCCCCTAGAGGTAAGACTGAGTAACTGCCTTTCCTCACCTCCTCCTCTGACCATGTCCTCAGTCTGGGCATTCTTTCTAGGGGCGTGGCCATTATAGAAAGCACCACCCCTTGTTTCAGATTGGTTCCCTCTGGCTATTGTTGGTTATCAGTGAGTGGTTAGTTATAAAGCCTTATCCAGTTTTTGTTGCGTAAGGTTTTTTTTTCACTGAAAGGGAATACCCAGATTTAGGACTTAGCCACGCCCCTTTCCTCTTTGTGTCTGATTTTATATTTTGAAACGTGTGTGTGTGTGTGTGTGTGTGTCTCTATAGGAGAGCCAGTAACAGTGTACCGTCTGGAAGAGAGCTCTCCCACCAACATCAACAACAGCATGTCGTCATGGGCGCAGCGTGGCCTGTGTGCTAAGATCGAGTTCCTGAGTAAGGAGGAAATGGGCGGCGGCCTGAGGCGAGCCCTGAAGGTGCTGTGCACATGGTCCGAGTACGATCTCCTCAAACCTGGACACCTGTACATCGTCAAGTCCTTCCTCCCTGACGTGATCAACACCTGGCAGAGCGTCTACAAAGAAGATACCGTCCTGCACCTCTGCCTGAGGGTATACACACAAATATATATATATATACACACACACACACACACACACACAAAACATTATACCAATTAACACATATACCGTGTGTGTGTGTGTCTCCATACAAACAGGAGATCCAACAGCAGCGAGCAGCTCAGAAGCTCACCTTCGCCTTCAATCAAGTCCGACCCAAAACTATCCCCTACTCACCCAGGTAACACACACACACACACACACACACAGGGACTGACGATGATATCTGATAACATGACTGAAATGCAGTTGGGAATTTGAGCTCCATCTACATTAATCAGTGGTCAGTCTGTAAAATAGTGTGTGTGTGTAGGTTCCTGGAGGTGTTCCTTCTGTACTGTCACTCAGCTGGACAGTGGTTTGCAATAGAGGAGTGTATCACGGGCGAGTTCCGCAAGTTCAACAACAACAACGGCGACGAGATCGTTCCTACCAACCTGCTGGAGGAGACCATGCTGGCCTTCAGCCACTGGACCTACGAGTACACACGGGGGGAGCTGCTGGTGCTGGACCTGCAGGGTGAGACACACACACACACACACACACTCTATACTGGAAACTATATGTGGAAATACAGTCTATAACTGTACTGTGTGTGATTATCACTCTAATGATAATGATGAAGATGATGATGATGGGGTGTGTGTGTGTCACAGGAGTCGGTGAGATTCTAACTGATCCATCTGTCATTAAGAGTGGAGAGAAAGGGTGAGTCATTCAGTGCTGATCAGAAATGACACAAGGACTTTATTTTGTTGACAGTGTATTAATTGTGTGTGTGTGTGTGTGTGTAACAGGTCTTATGATATGGTGTTTGGGCCGGCGAATCTCGGTGATGATGCCATTCGAAACTTCCGCACCAAACACCACTGTAACTCCTGCTGCCGCAAACTCAAACTGCCTGGTGAGTGTGTGTGTGTGTGTGTGTGTGTGTATGTGTTAGTTAATATAAAACCCTGGAACAGAAACTGAACACAAGCCACACCTCCTTCAGTGAAAGTGGCATAAACTGAACACAAGCCACGCCTCCTTCAGTGCAACTGCATAAACTGAACACAAGCCACGCCTCCTTCAGTGAAAGTGGCTTAAACTGAACACAAGCCACGCCTCCTTCAGTGAAAGTGGCTTAAACTGAACACAAGCCACGCCTTCACTGGGACTAACAAACACTAAACTGAAACCATGCTCACGTTCCTTTAACTGACGTGCTAAACAGAGGCCACACCTCCTTCAGTGGGATGAACAAAACAGGTGCCACCCCCACTTCACTGGGCCCGACGCACTAAAGAGAAGCCACGCCCTCTTGAATGGGACTGACAAAAGAAGCCACACACACTTCACAGGGATGAACATAGGCCACAACTATTCGTAGCAGAGTCTTTGACTTTTTAACATGAACGTGTGTGTGTGTGTGTGTGTGTGTGTGTGTGTTTCAGACCTCAAGCGGAACGACTACACGCCGGAGAAAGTGACACTGCAGCAGGACGATCAAACAGAAAGCCCCATCGCTTCCACACAGACAGGGGGCGGAGCTAAAGAACAGCGCCCTTCTATGCGCTTAATGCTGTGACACACACTATATACACACACACTAAAGAAGCAGCACCTGGAACCCCATGTCCATGTGGGGACTGGAAACCCTCCAAAGAGACACAAAGAGAGTCTGTCTGTCTCTGTCTGTCTGAGCGAGTGTGTGAGGTCAGCAGAAACAGGATGTGATGAGGGGGGATTGTGGATAGTTACGCCAGTGCTACCGCGCCTCAGTTGGGCCAAACTGAAGTGACCCCATGTTGTAAAGATTTTAAAGTGACAGAGTTTTTTTAAGAGATTTATTTTATTTTGATGTTTATATCGTCGATATTGAACATTGTATCGCGGCTCTGATGTTTACGGACCGCGCGTTGCCTTGTATCAAACTTTGTCATTATGAACTG
The DNA here is from genome assembly GCA_023630585.1 of Cranoglanis bouderius. NCBI lineage: Eukaryota > Metazoa > Chordata > Actinopteri > Siluriformes > Cranoglanididae > Cranoglanis > Cranoglanis bouderius. Next base: position 986,729 of record CM042557.1, on the reverse strand, counting down.
CAGATCAACACTATGAGACTTAAAGCAAGATGTATCATTTTTATACAATTCCAGTATATCTCTCTCACACACACACACACACACACACACACACAGATCTTGTAAACTGGGCAAATTGCAATGCAGCTTTTACAGTTTTAAGTTTGTCCGATGTTCAAACATGAGTTTTTAATGTTACAGAGGTACTATATTAGCTTTATTATTATTTTATATTGTTATTTTAATAATTATTATTATTTTGTTGTACATGGATGATGTATGAGAATTTAAGTAGGTGTGTACGGCAGAGCTCTGAATAGAGGTGTATTTTATTCAGGGGGACTGAGGGGATATTATTCTGGAGGGGTTTCTTTTGTACCGGATATCATTTAAACAAATAAAAATACAAAACAAACTAAAACTGTGTGTGTGTGTGTGTGTGTGTGTGTGTGTGTGTGTACTAATAAAGACAGTAAAACTGAGGCAAGACACGAGTCAGTGTTTGATTAGCTTTATTGTCACAGCTGGTTAACTACACATGAGTATACGGTCCACTGAGTGATCCATCTCTAACACTGACAAATCCTCCAGTTTTGTGTGTGTGTGTGAGAGAGGAAGGGATGCTGGCCAGCAGTAAAAGGTGATCAGTTGTACTTAACGTTTCATAACTCAACAAACCCTTGACCAAAGTCCAGTTTAATGTTTTTCATTTTCATGCCTGAAATGAACGCTGGAGTGGGTGGGACTCGATTAGCTCCGCCCATTCTGTGTTTGTGTGTGTGGAGGCGAAATTAAAACTCGCCTACGCTACAGTCAGGTCCTACAGTCCGAGTGCACCAACACTTAGAGTTATTATAAAGCCCGGCGTCGTCCCTCAGCTGATATACAGTACTGAAGAATTTGTTACGGAACACTGAACGAGACATTTTTAGGGAATCCGGGGACCTGCAGAAGAGTAAAGGGAACAGGGAACGAGGGACTGCAGGCCAAGATGCAAACTTAAAAATAAAGAAATCAGGAAGTAATGAGATCAAGGACCTGGAAAACTAGGAACCTGCAAATAAGAGGGGAAATGTGAAGAGAAACTAGGAACCATGGGAAAAAAGGGAGAAAGAAAGTAGGGAGAGTGAAAAGAAACTACTCACCTCTAAACTAGGAACACTAGTACACTAAGGGACAAGAAAAGTGGGGACCCGCAAACAAAGGGAGAAGAAAAGTGGGGACCTGCAAACAAAGGGAGAAGAAAAAAAAAAGTGGGGACCCGCAAACAAGGAAAAAGAAAAGTATTTTGGTACACCGCAGTATTATCTAACAACGTACTGTTTTCCTGTTCGGTCTTTATCTTCCTCGCAGGTTTACGTCGTACTGACATGTAGTCGTTAGTGCAGTCGGACTTTAGGACGTGGCCGTGCATTCGCTCCAATAAACCACCTTCTATATCCTTACTACTAGAGTTCATTCGTTTGCTAAGCTACGCTCAGATTAGCACAGCCAGACTAGCACACACACACATTATTTATATATATATATATATATATATATATATGTATATGTATATGTATATGTATATGTATATGTATATGTATATGTATATGTATATATATATGTATATGTATATATATATGTATATATATATATATATATATATATATACATATATATATACATATACATATATATATACATATACATATATATATACATATACATATATATATATATATATATATATATGTGTATATATATATAT
>CM042557.1:962500-980000 GCA_023630585.1 Cranoglanis bouderius | reverse complement strand
GTCATCGGGATCGGGCACTGCCTATTAGGTCATCGGGTTCAGGCACTGCCTATTAGGTCTTCGGGTTCGGGCACTGCCTATTAGGTCATCGGGATCGGGCACTGCTTACTGGGTAGCTGGAATCAAGGGTTGATGATCAGGTAGTCATGATCGAGTGATGCCTAGTGAAGAAGTCGGGACTGGCCACTGCCTCTTGGGTGATCGGTTAATCAAGACCAGACATTGACTATTGGTAAATCCTGCACTGGATGTTGACTAATCAAGATTGGACATGGACTACTGAGTAATCAGGACCAAGCACTTCTAAGTGGATAATCATTGTCGGGCACAGCCTATTGGGTAATTGGGATCGAGCCTTACCTATTAGGCATTGCCAACAAGGTGGTATGGATCAGGTGTTGCTTATTGGATGGTCAAGATTTAGCATTGATAGGGTGTTAATAATCAGGTAGTTGGGATCAGCCATTGGAGTAGGGCATTGCCGAGACTGGGTGTTGCCTATTGGGCATGCTGGATCATGCATTGCTGATTATATGGTCAGTTAGATACTGTTAATTCCCCAAAACATATACAGTCATCTTTGCAGATGTTAAAGATCCTGAGCAGCTGTTACCTTGTTGAGGTCCTCATGTAAGCCGTCCATCAGGAACAGTAGAAGTTCCTGAGAGTCCTGCTGCTCGCAGCCAGAGAACTGGTCGTTAATTTTACTAATGGTGATTTTAAAGTCTCGAGGGCTGATGTACTTAAACTGACCCGACCACAGAGCCTTCATAATCGCACCAAACTCCTCGGCCACCTCGCCCTTATGGCCCAGGATATTAGATCTGTTCAGAAAAACGTACATATATTTGTTTCTCTGGCTCTGTACAGAATGAGTGAACTATCAAGACCTCATCACATAACAAACATTAATACTTTTCTTAAACAATATTACATTCTTCTCTGATCTTCCGGATAATCTACCATCTTAAAAAAAGACAAAGATGACCATGTCTGGGTAATCTGTAAGATAAAAGCTATTCTTGGTTAATCTGGTCAAACAACTTCCTAAACAGGACAAAGACGGTGGTGTACCTGTTGATGTCATCCTGGTAGCGGTTCCTGTTGAAATATTCGGCCATGATTGGTGTGTTACACAAACACTGCAGGATTGAGTTCATGTAGCAGGTGTTCCCTAAATTCCGGAGGCCTGTTAGACACGGCCCCAATCCGCCAAATACTGGGTTCATGGTCCGGATCTTAGCGGCGGATGGACGAGCGATCTCAGCTTTAGTGTAGGAAGTGGCAGCCACGGGTCTGATGACACACACACACACACACAAATGTAAACTTCAAATTAAATGACAGTGTTATACAATGTAGGCAGGGCTATACGTGGTGGGTGGAGGTATACAATATGAAACTATGATGTCACTCACTTGGTTTCTCTGTTCACTGTGGGTGTATGAATGGGTTTTCTGGCTCCCTCTGCGTTCAGATCTTGGGTGATATCAGGGGAGGAGTACGAGCGCTTCAGTTTGGACTGTTCTCTCTCTCTCTCCCTCTCTCGCTCCTTCTCTTTTTCCTTCTCCTTCTCTGTCGTTCCATCGTGGGGCTTGGGCTTGGAGGGAGTGGCTGGAGGAGTGGCAGGGGGCGTGACCTCAGGGGGGTAAAGGTGCACACGATTGGTGGTGGAGTGATAATAACGATACGTCCCAGTGACTGAGTCCAAGAACTGAAAACACACACAGAAAAACACACACTTAATCAGGTTTGAGTGAATCAAATGTACGTGAATCAGGTCCATGCAAATCCAGCATAGCTGAATCAAACAGGTCTATGCGAATCAAATGTAGGTATAGTGGGTTTAGGTGAAGCAAATACATGAACGTATCAAATGTAAATGATTTAGGTGAATCAAATGCATGCAAATTAGGTGGGTCCAAGTGAATCAAACACAACTTTTTCAGTTCAAATCAACTACAGGTGAACGTGAATCAAATGTAGGTGAAACAGGTCTAGGTGTATCGAACACAGGTGAATCAACTATGTCTAGGTGAATCAAACGTAGGTGAAAAGGGTCTAGACACATCAAAAGTAGGTGAAGCAATTGGGTCTATGTGAATCAAATGTGGGTGAATCAACTGGGTCTATGTGAATCAAATGTGGGCGCATCAGTTTGTGAATCTGATGTGGGTGAATCAATTGGGTCTATTTGAATCAAATGTGGGTGAATCAATTGGGTCGATGTGAATCAAATGTGGGCACATCAGTTTGTGAATCAAATGTGGGTGAACCAATTGGGTCTATGTGAACCAAAAGAAGGTGAATCCAACTTGGGTGAATCAGGTCTCGGTGATGAACGTATGTGAATTCTGTACCTTCGTCCAGCCCTCAGGTAAACCAGGCACCACCCTTCCTATTTCCTCACTCCGAGCACGGGTCAGAGGCTCCCGCTGTGCGAACACACACACACACACACACACAGGTAATTAATTAATATTATACACTGGTTACTCCATCATGTCCACACTTCTGTACGTCACTGCACCACTCAACACCACTGTGGGGGTCAGTGCCCCTGCTAACACACACACACACACACACACACACACACACACACACACACACACACACACACACACACACACACACACCTTTATATCTGAAACAGCAGTGTGGGGCAGAGGAGAATCCAGAGACATGCTCTTGAGCTGAGCGTCCAGTGCCTGATCCTTCACTCCCCTCTTTCCTTTCTCATCTCCTCCCTCTGCTTTCTCCTCCTCTTCCTCCGCCTTCTGACGCTCCAGTTTCCTCCTCTTCTCCATCTCCTCCTCCTCCTCTTCTTCCTTCTTCTTCTTCTCCTCCTGTTCTCTCTGTCGTTTCTCCTCTTCCTCCTTCCCTTTCTTATCCTCCAGGTTTGGCTTGACTGAACGATTCGGAATCACCGGGCCGTTGGTCACTGTGGAAACAGGCCCGTCTTTAGCCTCACCCTCTTTGGACTTATCTTCTTTGGCCCCGCCCTCTTTGGCTCCACCCTCAGGGCTCGGTTTTCCACCTTCTGAGGGTTTGACCACCGGCTTGGTTGATCGGTCGAACTGAAGACAAACACACACACAAGAAATGTTGTACAATAAAAAAAGCTGGGCAAGGTATACACATGCATGAGTGAGTGAGTGAGTGTGTGTGTGTGTGTGTGTGTCTGTGTGTGTGTACCTGTGGTATTGTCTTTGCCGTAGCTGCAGGCTGCTTTGGACTTGGAACACTGGACACACTTGGTGTGGGCGTGGGCGTGGGCGTCGGGTGTGTGGTCGGTGAAGGAGTGTGTGTGCGAGGGTGTGTATCAGGGGCAGCGGTTTTGCCGTTTGTGTCCGCATCTACGGTGCCATTAGTTTGTACGTCTTCCACACTGTCCGTCACACACACACATGCAGGTATGGGCGGAGTCTCCTCCAGACACGGGTAGCTGAAATTCACTAAAGAAGATAACATACGTGATGACATCATCAACATAAGTGTGTTTATGCCTGTGTCCATATATTGAAGATGGCAAGCTGAAGATTGCCTGTGGCAGCCGGGTATATTGGGTTTAGTTGAATCGAATGTACACTCACCGTCCACTTTATTAGGAACACCCGTACATTCACGCAGTTATCTAATCAGCCAATCATGTGGCAGCAGCACAATACACAAACTCATGATTCAAATTCCTGTTCTTGGATGATAGGAGTGGAACACAACGTGGTCTTCTGCTGTTGTAGCCCATCCACATCAAGATCTGATGTGTTGTGCATTCTGAGATGCTTTTCTGCTCACCACGATTGTAAAGAGTGCTTATTTGAGTAAGTATATCCTTCTTGGAAGCTTGAACCAATCTGGCAATTTTCCTCTGATCTCTCTTATCAACAATGAGTTTCCGCCTACAGAACTCAATGTTTTTTGTTTTGCGCACCATTCTGTGTAAACGCTAGAGACTGCTCTGTGTGTGTGTGTGTGTGTGTGTGTGTGTGTGTGTGTGTGTGTGTACTCACACTCTGGTACCAGGGTGTGTGTGTGTTGGCGTGGGGGTCTGATCTTGGGGTTGCTGGTGAACATTGGATAATAAAGAAGCCAGTTTTCATAGCCTCCCTCTAGAACCTGAGGCTCCGTGCGCAGGATCGTCACACTGTCCCACTGACACACACACACACACACACACACACACACACACACACACAGAATGAGTGTCAGACACGAAACTTCCTTAGGCACTACATAAAGTTTTTAATTATTATTATTATTATTATTATTATTATTACCTTGTATAGCGCATCCTTCAGGCTCTGTAAAGTCGTGCCCAGTTTCAGGTCTGTTATGGAGCTGAACCAGTCGAGCAGGACGATATAATCAGCAAAGGCACGCTGCTTCCACTGAGGCAGAGACTCTGATGGCAGCTTCACCTCAATCTGATTCACTGTGATCCTACACACACATATATAAAGTTGTTAGCTGGAATTTGCCAGATAGCTAGCTGTAGTGGAAATAATATTAGCGTGTGTGTGTGTGTGTGTGTGTGCGTGTGTAAGTAAACACCCGGGGCTGACGGCCTCCTCAGGAACACTGATGCACTTTTGATCCGGCACCGCCATGTGTGACTCCTCAAAGTCCGCTTGTTTTCGAGTGTCCATCACTAACACGGTCAGGTTAGGGTCCTTCATCATAGTGTACAACTGCTGAGCACTAATCCCTCCACTCAGGGGCGCTAGAGAGAGAGAGAGTAGTTATGCATATAACGAGCCTTGTCTTAAACACACACACACACACACACACACACACACACACACACACACACTTCTGACCTGGTGAGTTTATACTCTTCAGCTCGTTCTGTTCGTTAGCCTGTGTGAGAGAAACAGAGTCGATATAAACACAGTGTAAGCCACGCCCTGCCTGATTAATTACTGGTCATGTTAATGTTGACTTTTTGTACCTTTTTGCTGTCCTTTCTGTTCTCTGGAGCTTTGGGCGACGCTCGTGCTTTGTCATTTTCTGCCTTCTGCTCTCGTCTCTCCTTCTCCTCTCTCTTCTCTCTCTCCTCCAGCTTCTTCCGCACCTCCTTCTCTTCATACCTGCGAGAGGACGGGTGAGAGGAAATGTGAGGGGATAGGTGAGCCACATGCGAGGGGACAGGTAAGGAAACAGGTGAAGAACAGGTGAACCAAGGGGTGTAGGTGGTGAGTACAGGGGGTACAGGAGAGTCAGAGGTGACTGGAGTGACCAGTACCTGAACTTCAGACTCTCAGACAGTTTCTCCGCCTCCTCGATGGCCTTCTTAAAGCTCGATGGCCCGAGCATGGACATGAAGAAATCCTACAACATGAAAATAAAAATAAAATGTAAACACTACAACAGAACACAGCAAATACAGTCAAATATCAAGTATTTATTGTACAGTACTGTGCAAAACTCTTAGCTACTCTACTCTTCTGTATAAATTTTGTTATAGATTTTTTTATAGTTATAGTGCCTGAGACTTCTGCACAGTAAGGTACATCATATAAAATATTAATAAAATACACAGCAGTTACTCCTGGGACAAGATGGGAAATGCCAGCAGTAACTACAGAGTCCTTCAGTAATAAGTAAACACGATAAATAATAGATAATCTTTTTGGTCTAAATGATTGCTGTTCAGTGGATCATCTGGTCCAGACTAAAGCTGCTCAGCTGAATGATTTGTTAAATCAAAATAAAAAGTACTTTTCTAACACTGGTCACTTTGTTGAATGAAAGCGTTGACAGGTTAATTAAACCAAGCGCTGAACCTTGAATCAAACCGTAAACTGTTCGGCTGATCATTTGCTCTAAACTAAAGCCGTCCGGTTTATTGTTTTGTTAAGCAGGAAGATGATCAGCTTATCGTTTCATTACACCACCTGCTGCTTCACACCTGCTGATCATGCTGCAAGCTGTTTGGATGATCTTTTTTTTTTTGCAAAACCGAATGGTTCTTTTCAACGAACCAAAAGCCAATTGGTTGATCATTCGGTTAAACCAAAATTAGTTCACCTCATCATCAGAATCAAGGACATTTTATTCATAGTGGCTACAAACACTTACGTGGACTACAACAGTATAACGATACTAAAGTTAAAGTTAGCTTCTGAAGTCGTTGCTAATACGATAATAATTTTCATTCTCATCTTCTGAACTCATACAGATTAAAAACTATGACATAAAACTGTTAGAAATAGATGTTCTCTACACACTTTGTGTAAATAATTCCTAATTCTTTAAATACTTCTACATCTGGATAAATTTATTTCGCACCTGTTGCTGTTTGAAGTCCGGCCTCTTCTTAATGAGGTCATAGACAGTCAGGTACTTCATGTAGAGGACGTAGGCTTTTTCCTCGTCTCGGTCCAGACGGCACTCCTCTGCCGCTTTAAAGAGCTTACACGCACTCTGAACATAGCTGAAACACACACACACGCACACGCACACACACGCGCACACACGCGCACACACGCGCACACACGCACACACACAGTGAATAACAAAACAGAAATTTTGGTCAATAACGTTATGTTTTACAGTAATGTGAATAAAACCTGCCTGACTGTTCATGTCTCTACCTCTCAGAGACTGTAAACCCTATTCTGAAGGGATTAGTTTTCCATGTGGAGGTGTGTAATGTAATTATTATCAGAGTATCTCTGTAATTTTGGTCCAAATCTATAATGTCAGTAATTTTTTTACAGAATGAGCGTGTACATGCCTGGCTAGATTGTGTTATGTCCTGTGGGAAAAGAGGTTTGTTGCTTTTTCATCAGTATAAACACGCTCCAGGAAGTGCTCGCTCTTCTATCGTTTCCCAACAAAACCAAAAGTTTAAAATGAAGAGCAATAATATATAGATGAGGTTTTAAGGGCGTGGCCGAAAAGCGACACAGGTTTTGGGTTAGTTATTGGGTTTCTAGTCCAGGTGAAGACTACAGACATGTTATGGTCATGTGACCTCCTAATCAAGCACAACTTGTGTGGCCATGCCCCCATTCAACAGGTTGTATTAAAATGAGTTGCGTGAAGTACGCATGTCATTTTTAGCGTGACGAGAATGCATACATTGTGAACACAGATATGTAAAGGCTGGTCATTTCGTCACAACAAAAGCTGTCCAGTTGATCATTTGGTCAAAATGAAAGCTTTTTGATTGATCATTTGGTCAAAATTAAAGCTGTCCAGTTGATCATTTGGTCAAAATAAAAGCTGTCCAGTTGATCATTTGATCAAAATGAAAGCTGTCCAGTTGATCATTTGATCAAAATGAAAGCTGTTTGGCTGATCATTTGGTCAAAATTAAAGCTGTCCAGTTGATCATTTGGTCAAAATAAAAGCTGTCCAGTTGATCATTTGATCAAAATTAAAGCTGTCCAGTTGATCATTTGGTCAAAATTAAAGCTGTCCAGTTGATCATTTGGTCAAAATTAAAGCTGTCCAGTTGATCATTTGGTCAAAATTAAAGCTGTCCAGTTGATCATTTGATCAAGACAAAAGCTGTCAGGTTGATCATTTGGTTAAAATTAAAGCTATCAGGTTGATCATTTGGTTGACACAAAAGCTGTTCAGCTGAAGACAGACAGGTCTGGAAAACTAATCCCATACAAACTGTACATTAATCAGCAAAAACACACGAATGAACAGTGTTTTATCTTAGAAAACAGATTGGTCAGTCTTACTGCCTGGTGCTGGCTTTATCCAATTTGATCTCAGCTTTTTTGTTCAGCTCTCCCAGTGAGGTGGAGAGGTAAAGCTCCTTCACTCCTGTAGCCACTCCAGGCATCTTCAGACTCGTGGTTTATATCTCAACTCACAGCAATAATAATAATTCAATTTCCTCACATTCTCATCAGCTGTAGGGAAACAAGACTCACATTTAGACCATAAAATACTGCTAAAATCATCACAGCTTCATGTTTCTAACAACAAACTGGTGTCACAAAGTTGACGTAAAAATCCAGATGTGCTGTTTGTAAACAAATCTGAATAGCTGTCATTAGCTAATGCTTCAGTCTTATACAGAACAGCTAATTAATAAATAACAGCAGCTCATTACACATACAAGATGTTTTTTTTTTTTTTAAAGTGTTAATTCTGGGTTTTTTTTCCCTCAAACCTTCAGTAGTGTCACTAATCCCAACGTTTCTTTAAAGTAAATAATCAGGAAGTAGCCAAACTATCCGTGTAAACACAGCACTCCAGAGCCTAGCATTAGCACACTAGCACGCTAAGATAACTCAGAAACAACCTTTGCTGTGGTAATAATTTTGCAATCCACTCAGCTAATCAATAAACATTGTATGAACTTTTATATTACTAGCTAAAACATTAATAACAGTAAATACACACTAGCTGAGTTAGACAGAGGTTCAGTTGCTAACTGCTACAGCTGATTCCCGGAACAACTAACAAATCCCACCCTCGAACGCTATGATTGGCTAGTTTTTTCATAGTCACGCGCCGATAGCGCTAGCAAAAGCAATACGTCAACCCGTCGGCCATATTGGAAAGGTCCACACTCAACTATAAAACAATGCAAGAGCATGATAAAATCAGCTGAGACTCGTTTTGAACTGATTTTTCACTTTTTTTTTTTTTAACAGACATTATACATTTCAAAAGTAATGCGAATCTAAATCAACAAGCACTGTCAATATTCTGATCTGGCCTAATGAATGTCTATAAGATTGAACGGAAATGACAGTACCGACACATTTACTAAACTTACTACACAACTTGTTAAAATTACTATAATAACAGCATAAGAATGAACTAGAACTATAGACCCTGACACCTATATTTTCTTTTTCACATTACAGATTAATAAGAATCCTCACAAGGAAAGTCGCAAGGTGTAACTTCCATGCACGATTATCTAAAAATAACTTCTGGCTGATCATTTGGTCAAGACAAAAGCTGTTCGGCTGATCATTTTGCTGAAACGAAAGATGTTTGGCTGGTCTTTCCATCAAACCAAAAGCCACAAGCCAATCATTTTTGTTAAAGCCCTTTAGTAGCTATAACTATTTACATTTATGGTATTTGGCAGACGCCCTTATCCAGAGCGACTTACATTTATTTCATTTATTGATCTGAGCAATTGAGGGTTAAGGGCCTTGCTCAAGGGCCCAACAGTGGCAGCTTGGTGGTGCTGCGATTTGAACATCAACCTTCCAATCAGTAGCCCAACATTTTAACCATTGAGCCACCATTGAGCCCAGTTTACAAATCGAACTGTTTGAAATTAAGTCTCAATAAGCCTCAATAATAATAATAATAATAATAATAATAATAATAATAATAATAATAATAATAATAATAATAATCTTTAACAACCAGCATCGTTAGGAGTATTTCTTACAAAATAAAAAAAAACAAAATTACATAGCTTTAGCTAGATTTCCATCTCCAATTGTTGCCAGTCCATTTCATTTTGTGTCTATAAAACGTGCCAGTATAATGATTATAATTAACAAATTACAATTTCTGTGTTGTCCGTGAAGTTTAACATCTATTTCTTCAAAGCAAATACTATTCTTGGTTTTCATTTTAATATTTTCGCAACTCAATCCACAAAGTTTTTAACATAAAACAAAATAAATGCTCCGTATAGTTTCAAGGCGACCGCCACAATAATAATAATATAACAAAAAATATTAAAAAATAACAACAGCAACAACAACAACAACGTTTGGCAGCACAATCCGCCATTACAACACTTATCACTCCGCGCAAGACTTTGTTTTCTTCACTTTCCGAGCGTATTTTAATTGTAATGGTATCTTTGAAGAGTTTGTGTTTTTTGTGATGTATTCTACATGTACACATTTTAGTCAGAACTTCAATCACAATCAGAGGAAGTGAAGATAAACGGAGCTAAAGCGCTAAAAAAGAAACGGGTAGCCCGAGCTGTGTGTGTATACATCCGCGTGGAGCTGGGGAAACAAAATAGTGCGCGGAGTGAGGAGGAATCGTATGAGTGTTATTTTCAGCTCGGTGTTTCATCGTAAAACAAAAAAAACACAGAAATCAAAACTCATCGGAGGTTTCGGGAGAAAACGTGATATAAAAGTTGTGAATCTTTTTCCAGGTCAGTGTGGATTTTTTTTTTTTTTTTTTTTTTTTGGAGCTCGCGCTCCACCGGATGTGGAAGTTGATGTTGTGTTCGGGTGATAAAAAATATTTCCACTTCCCCCGGAAACCTACGACGATTTCTAACCGATTTCCTGTTCATTACTTTAACTTCACACATTCCGTCCGAGTATAAACTCTTATAAACAGATTTTTATGACTTTTCCTTCGTTTTAAATTCTATTTTAATATTTTTTAGCGGTTGCTTTTGATAAATGGCGGGATTGTGGGAACAGAAAATGGAGGCCTAGATTTAGCTTACGCGTTAGCTTTAATGAGTTAGCAACATGCTAACAGGCTCAGAGTTGTTGACAGACAGCGGTGTCGATTTTTTTTTATTTATTTACAATATCTACTTTTATTTACAAATATTGTTTTGTTTTTGTTTTTTTTAAATGATAAAATGGTACGACAGTTGAGGAAATCGAAACCTGGGTTCTGCTTTAACGTGATGACTAAACGACTTTTGCTAGATAAGCTAGCATCACGTGATGTAGTTTATTACTCAAGAAACGAATTGCAGGATAATATTTTGTTCTTTGTTTAATGGCGTCATCCCGCGTGAGGGATGCTAAATACGTCACGGAATTTGTAACGCGTGCGCACGATTTACTGTACTCGTGCTCTTTGTTACTTGGAGTTTGTTGGGGTTTTTGTTTGTTTGTTTGTTTGTTTTGCTTAATTTGTTTTGTATTAAAGAAAAACGATTACAGTTTTATAGACAGGTTGAATAAGGAGTGTAGAGTTTAAGCAGGTGGGGTTTATCGTTAAGAGGTATATAATTTGGAAAATGGAAGGAATGGCACATTTTGAGTTGTCGAATTAATAAAACTGTGGCTGTGTTCAGGTTCATATTTGCCCTGCATATAGGAAAGTAGATCAACTAAATCAGCTGAACTAAAATAAATTATTATTATTTTTATTTGGGATACTGCTTCAGCAACAGGTTAATTGATTTCTGTTGTTTTCTCAGTGGAGCTCATAAGGCATCCATACAGACCGAAATATAAACATTTCATATATTTCCTCAGAATTCGTCATGTCAAAATCCCAAATGTATTCATTTTTATAAGAGCATACACTGTATGGCCAAATGTGTGTGTGTGTGTGTGTGTGTGTGTGTGTGTGTGTGTGTGTGTGTGTGTATATATATATATATATATATATATATACACACACACACAGGTGCATCTCAATAAATTAGAATGTCGTGGAAAAGTTAATTTATTTCAGTAATTCAACTCAAATTGTGAAACTCGTGTATTAAATAAATTCAATGCACACAGACTGAAGTAGTTTAAGTCTTTGTTCTTTTAATTGTGATGATTTTGGCTCACATTTAACAAAAACCCACCAATTCACTATCTCAACAAATTAGAATACTTCATAAGACCAATAAAAAAAACATTTTTAGTGAATTGTTGGCCTTCTGGAAAGTATGTTTATTTACTGTACATGTACTCTATACTTGGTAGGGGCTCCTTTTGCTTTAATTACTGCCTCAATTGGGCGTGGCATGGAGGTGATCAGTTTGTGGCACTGCTGAGGTGGTATGGAAGCCCAGGTTTCTTTGACAGTGGCCTTCAGCTCATCTGCATTTTTTGGTCTCTTGTTTCTCATTTTCCTCTTGACAATACCCCATAGATTCTCTATGGGGTTCAGGTGTGGTGAGTTTGCTGGCCAGTCAAGCACACCAACACCATGGTCATTTAACCAACTTTTGGTGCTTTTGGCAGTGTGGGCAGGTGCCAAATCCTGCTGGAAAATGAAATCAGCATCTTCAAAAAGCTGGTCAGCAGAAGGAAGCATGAAGTGCTCCAAAATTTCTTGGTAAACGGGTGCAGTGACTTTGGTTTTCAAAAAACACAATGGACCAACACCAGCAGATGACATTGCACCCCAAATCATCACAGACTGTGGAAACTTAACACTGGACTTCAAGCAACTTGGGCTATGAGCTTCTCCACCCTTCCTCCAGACTCTAGGACCTTGGTTTCCAAATGAAATACAAAACTTGCTCTCATCTGAAAAGAGGACTTTGGACCACTGGTCAACAGTCCAGTTCTTCTTCTCCTTAGCCCAGGTAAGACACCTCTGACGTTGTCTGTGGTTCAGGAGTGGCTTAACAAGAGGAATACGACAACTGTAGCCAAATTCCTGGCACGTCTGTGTGTGGTGGCTCTTGATGCCTTGACCCCAGCCTCAGTCCATTGCTTGTGACGTTCACTCAAATTCTTGAATCGATTTTGCTTGACAATCCTCATAAGGCTGCGGTTCTCTCGGTTGGTTGTGCATCTTTTTCTTCCACAATTTTTCCTTCCACTCAACTTTCTGTTAACATGCTTGGATACAGCACTCTGTGAACAGCCAGCTTCTTTGGCAATGAATGTTTGTGGCTTACCTAGTGAACCAAACTGAGAGACCATTTTGAAGGCTCAGGAAACCTTTGCAGGTGTTTTGAGTTGATTAGCTGATTGGCATGTCACCATATTCTAATTTGTTGAGATAGTGAATTGGTGGGTTTTTGTTAAATGTGAGCCAAAATCATCACAATTAAAAGAACCAAAGACTTAAACTACTTCAGTCTGTGTGCATTGAATTTATTTAATACACAAGTTTCACAATTTGAGTTGAATTACTGAAATAAATGGACTTTTCCACGACATTCTAATTTATTGAGATGCACCTGTATATATATATATATGGACACCTGATCACCTGAATTGTTGCCACAAAGTTGGGAGACATGGTGTGTGAAGGTTGGAAGAAGGTAGAAGAACTGGAGAGTCCTGCACAGAGTCCTGACCTCAACCCCACTGAACACCTTTGGGATGAACTGGAACTGGAGCCTCCTCACCAAACACCAAACAGCTCTTGTAGCTGAATGAACACAAATCCCCCACAGCCACGCCCCAAAATCTAGTGGAAAGCCTTCCCAGAAGAGTGGAGCAAAAGGGGGAATAAATCTGGAATGGGATGTTTAACAAGCATGTATGGGTGTGACGGTCAGGTGTGCACATACCTTTAGCCATATAGTGTATATAAAATATATGTAATAGTGTTCTAAGGGTTTTTATTATCTGCATGTGGCTCAGAATCTGTAAATATATTTCAAATCCACACATATTCACAAACATATTCTATAAAAAGGACAATCCAGGAAATAACTGGAGAGTAATTAAATCTGCAAGCAGCATTTTCGGGAGCCAAGCACCCAGGCTTGGTGAGCTGCACAGTCAATTGTTGCCAAACGATCACAGGAAAGCAGAGCCATAACTATTGGCAAAGGGATTCAAGAATGATTTGTACTTTCACTAAAAACTGCACTTAGATGGAAGCATTTTCCACATGTTATTGTATGTTTTGACCAGTATGTGACGCGGTCACAGAATTTGTTGTGTAGACTCTGGCCATGGTCCTGAAGATGCCTACCAAGGTTTGTGTCCGTGTGCAAGGTCGTTGCTGAGATGCAGCCTCACTTCCTGTTTGGTGGCTTTCCCGTCAGGTTTGTTGGCACGTTACGGACAAACCGTTTGGAATAACAACATTCTTTTGAAAACTTTTGTTCAGGTTGGTCTGAAGATGATGTATGCCAAATTTGGTGTTGGACATAATGCAGTGTTTCCAGATGGGTTTAATCCCATGGGTTCTGACATCTGTCACGGGAAGGGAGAAATCTGAAACGTGTTATACGCTGAACTTTTACTACATTTGCATCATGTAGATTAAACTAAGACTTACTTTACCCACAGACATGATTAGTGAGGGACTGAGAGAGGGAAAAATAATAATAATCCAAATTAAATACAATTAAATTGTATATCAGAAGCTGTACAAGTCAACCTGACCATGAAAAAAACACTTTCAAATTTATGTTTTAGTTTCACTTTATTCCTGTTTTATTTTTTGTTTCTGTTTCATTTGTCCTATATGACGGTGAAAGACCTGGTCATGTGACCTGTGCAGTCTGTATCGCACACATCATGGGTGTAACAGGAAGTACAACTCAACACACAAATCCATTTGGAGCACAGTGAGTGATGCTGCTGTAACTCTGTGTGTGTGTGTGTGTGTGTGTGTGTGTGTGTGTGTAGATGTCTCTGGTGGATCTGGGGAAGAAGTTGCTGGAGGCGGCTCGCTCTGGACAGGATGACGAAGTTCGGATCCTCATGGCCAATGGAGCTCCATTCACCACAGACTGGGTGAGTGATGACATCATCATCATCATCATCATGACACAAGGCTAGCTGTAACTGTTTAACTGATGTTAACCTCACCCAGACTCTACAGCGTGATGTATAAATTCTATAAAATTCTATAGATGTGGCCGTACTTCTGTATAAAAACTGATTCAGGGGCGGGGCTTCATGTGAAATCTGTTTGTGATGTCACTAAGTAAACTCTACAGCTAGAAGATGACAGCATGCTATCTTGAAGCCACAGAATCAGTGTGCTATGCTGGCTAGCGAACTCTGCTAAGGTTAATGATGAAATGATTGTGGTTGTCATGGTAACACTGAATGGTTATTCTGACGAGCTTCTATTAAATAAGATTCTGTTACTGATACACTAATGTGAACTAGTTTACTAGAAGTCCTAATAACTACCATCATAACCACCTAGCAACCCCCTATTAACCATCTGAAATACCATCGTAACCACCTAGTAACCTCCTAGTAACTGCTTAAGATACCATCGTAACCACCTAGTAACTTCCTAGTAACTGCTTAAGATACCATCGTAACCACCTAGCAACCTCCTAGTAACTGCTTAAGATAACATCGTAACCACCTAGCAACCTCCTAGTAACTGCCTGAGATACCATTGTAACCACCTAGCTACCCTCTAGTAACTGCCTGAGATACTATCATAACCACTTAGCAATCTCCTAGTAACTACCTTAGATACTATCGTAACCACCTAGCAACCTCCTAGTAACCGCCTGAAATACTATTTCAACCACTTACCAACCCCCAGGTTACCACCTGGGATACCATTGCAAGCACATAGTAACACTGGGGAATTACTTCAGCTTCACAGTCACTTTACATATTCTGTTGATATTTAACTAATTATTTTTAGTGGTATTTGGCTGTTAGTTACACCTAGTAAAACTCCCCAAGAAAGGCGACCTATCCAGCTGCAGCAATTGGAGAGGCATCATGCTCTTGTCTGTCCCCAGCAAGATACTGACACGCATCATGTTGCACAGACTGAAAGAGGCGCTGGACAAAAGACTGAGAGACGAGCAGGCGGGCTTTAGGCAAGACAAGTCATGCACTGACCACATTGCCACTCTACGCATCATCATCAAGCAGTCCCTGGAATGGCAGTCTCCACTCTACGCAGTCTTTGTGGACTTCGAGAAGGCCTTTGACAGTGTGGACAGAGAGGTCGTCTGGAAGCTTATGACACACTACGGGATACCACCCAAATTCATCACTATCTTCCAACAACTATACAGCAACTCCTCATGTCAAGTGGTACATAAGGGAAAATTGACTGAGCCTTTTGAGGTATGCACCGGAGTGCGACAGGGCTGCATGTTGTCACCTACCATCTTCCTGTTGGTAGTGGACTGGATCATGAAGAAGTCTACAGAAAATGCCAACACAGGAATCCGTTGGACATTCAACAAATTGCTGGAAGACCTCGATTTTGCGGACGACATCAGCCTTCTGTCACACAGGCAGCAGGATGCACAGCAGAAACTCAACAAGCTCTCAGAGGAAGCAGCAAAAACGGGACTGAAAATAAATGTTAAGAAAACCGAAGCCATGAGGATCAACAACAAGAAGGAAGACCCGATCCAACTACAAGGTGCCAACATCAACGACGTGGAAAAGTTTGTATACCTAGGAAGCGTCGTCAGCAAGGACGGGGGAGCGGACGAGGACATCAAGAGCCGCATCAACAAAGCCAGGCACGCCTTTAACACCTTACATCCTGTCTGGAGCTCTACAGCTTTTGCACAGCAGACCAAAGTCCGAATCTTTAACACCAACGTCAAAGCAGTCCTTCTGTATGGCTTGGAAACATGGAGACTTACCAAGACAGCAGTAAACAAGCTCCAGACCTTTGTCAACAGATGTCTCAGGAACATCTTACGCATCAGGTGGCCTGAAAAGATATCCAATGTCAGACTGTGGGAAAGAACAAAGCAGACCCCCATCGACCAAGAAATCCGGAAAAGGAAATGGGGTTGGATAGGCCACACCCTCCGGAAAGACCCAGAAAACATCACAAGACAAGCCTTGCAATGGAACCCGCAAGGCAAGAGGAGGGTTGGAAGACCAAAACAAACCTGGAGAAGATGCACAGAGGGGGAAATGAAGACAGCAGGGTGGACATGGGCTCAGCTGAAGAAAACCGCACCCAATAGAGTCCACTGGAGGAGTGTTGCTGAGGCCCTGTGCTCCCATGAGGAGAAAGAGGATAAATGATGATGATGATTGGCTGTTAGTAATGTGTGTGTGTGTGTGTGTGTGTGTATGTGTGTGTGTGTGTGTGTGTGTGTGTGTGTGTGTATGTAGCTGGGCACATCGCCGCTCCACCTCTCAGCTCAGTACGGTCACTATTCAACCACTGAAGTGCTGCTCCGTGCCGGCGTCAGCCGAGACGCTCGCACCAAAGTGGACCGAACACCTCTGCACATGGCTGCCTCGGAAGGCCACGCCTCCATCGTAGAGGTGCTGCTACAGGTAAAGGGGGAGGGGCTTACAGGTTTAAAGGGGTTGGTTGGAGATGGGTGACATCATCTTAATAACGTCTTTAACGAGCTTGTTACATTTGTGAGCGGCGTTTTCTGTAAACCTTGACCTCACACACACACACACACTCACACACACACACACACACACACCGTCTGAGTTTTATGGACTCAGATGGTAAAACACGAACTGCACCTTTAATTCTGTTGCACATTGTTAACATAGTTTTACAACAGAGTATCATATCAGGTTTGACATTTCTGCATGTGTGTGTGTGTGTGTGTGTGTGTGTGTGTGTGTTAAAGTGTATAGGTGCATCATACGATGTCAGAGAAGCTTTGATGTTCATGCACTCATGTATTTGTCTGTTTTAGAGAGCAGCAATTGCACCATTACAGAGTAAACAGAATAATCCACTTCCTGTGCTTTCATCCTCACTGACTGATGAACAGTGACTGCATTGTGTGTGTGTGTGTGTGTGTGTGTGTGTGTGTGTAGCACGGTGCCGATGTGAATGCTAAGGACATGTTGAAGATGACGGCTCTGCACTGGGCGGTTGAACATGGACACGGTGACGTGGTGGCGCTGCTGCTGAGGTTTGGCGCTGACGTTCACGCTCAGAGCAAGTTCGGCAAAACGGC
>CM042557.1:950000-957500 GCA_023630585.1 Cranoglanis bouderius | reverse complement strand
ATATTTTTCTAAAAAAAAACAGCCTGACTCTACATATGTGTGTAATGTATACTATGCATGAAAGGGTTAACTAGCTAGCATGATGACTAGCACTAAACCCCTGCGAACTATGAGCTCTAACCCGAAAACTCCTTACACCTAAACCCTAACCCCAGACTTTACCTGTAAAACTATTAACTCTTGGTGTGACCTACAAGCTAAAACCCCTAACCCTAAACTTAACCCTTAAACCAAGATTCATGAACCTCATACCCTCCACTTTAACTCTAATCCCTTACATTCAACCCTTAACCCTGTGAGAGCTTTTTAAAATGTTCTTTTATCTTGCTTAACATTAATTAATATAGATGTGAATTATTAAGAGTCTGTGATTAGTAATATGCGTAATTAGAGTATGTCATAGAGTATGACTTTAACAGAGCAAATCTGAAAAAGGTTCTCCCTAAATTCTTCCAACATATAACCTTTCCTACATGGGCGGAGCAAACGCACTCAAAGACAGCTACAAAACCCCTCCCCCGCCCTGCTTTTGGTAAAGCGGACCACACCTTCATTCTCCTTCTGCCTGCCTACAGACAAAAGCTAAAACAGGAAAAAAAACTGTTATCAGGAATGTCTTTAAATGGAGTGAGCAAGCCATCCTCACACTTCAGGATTGTTTTCAAACCACAGACTGGCAGATCTTCTGTGAAGAAGCAGGACACAGACATTAATGAATACACAAACTCTGTCACTGACTACTTCAGTTTGTGCACAAAGACAACATTGTGCCTAAAATCTGCCTAAAACCCTTTCCCAACCAAAAACCATTGTGTCACCGGAGTTGTACGCACCTCAGCCTACAACTCCGGTGACACAATGGCATACAGGAAATCCAGGTATGACCTTCAGAGGTCCATCAGGTCTGCAAAGAGGAATTACAAAAGACAAGATAATGGCGAACTATCAGGGATCTGACCTCAAGCTCATGTGGAATGGTTTACACTCAATCACTGATTACAGAGGTAAAAAAGATTGCCTCTCATCTTGATGAGTTGAGCACCTTCTATGCATGGTTTGAGGAGAGCAACACCTTCCCTGCAGTGAGACTACCAACAGACAGCAACAGCTGTGCTCTGACCATCTCTCTGCCCGATGTGTTTAGATCGCTCTGGGCGGTCAACCCACACAAAGCACCAGGTCCGGACGGTGTACATGGCTGCGTCCTAAAAGCTTGTGCCAGCCAGCTAGCGGAGGTCTTTATAGACATCTTCAACCTCTCCCTCAAGCTGTCTGTGATCCTCACATGCTTCAAAATGACCACCATTGTGCCTGTCCCAAAGAAGTCTTCTGTCAGCTGCCTGAACGACCATCGCCCTGTTGCGCTGACCTCTACCATCATGAAGTGCTTCGAGCGGCTGGTCAAAAACCACACCTGCTCCTCCCTGCCAACCAATATGGACCCTCTTCAATTTGCATACAAGAAAAACAGATGGACAGATGACGCCATCACTCTAGCGATACACAACGTTCTCACACACCTGGACAAGAAAAAAAACTTATGTGAGAAAGCTGTTCGTCGATTACAGCTCCGCCTTCAATACTATCATCCCAGCCAAACTCATCCCAAAACTCAAAAACTTAGGACTAAATACTCATCTCTGCAACTGGATTGTGGACTTTCAGACGAACAGACCCCAAGTGGTGAGAATCGGAAACTCTTTCTTACTCCACACTCACTCTGAGCACGGGAGCTCCACAGGGCTGTGTTCTCAGCCCCCCTCCTATACTCTCTGTTCATGCATGACTGTGTTGCCAAGCACAGCTCCAACATCATCTTTAAGTTTGCTGATGAAACATCCATCCTGGGCCTCATCACAAATGGAGAGGAGACAGCCTACAGGGATGAGGTGAGAATGCTGTCACAGTGGTGCAACGAAGAGCAACCTCTGCATCAACATCAGCAAAACCAAAGAGATGGATCGTGGACTTCAGGAGGATGCAGAAGGACAGCCACGCCCCCCCTTTACACATCAATGGGGCAACTGTAGAAAGAGTCAGGAGCATCAAATTCCTTGGGGTGAATCTCTCTGATGATCTCTCCTGGTCCCGGCACACCACATCAGTAGATAAATCTGCTCATCAGTGGCTCTACTTTCTACGGAGGCTAAAGAAGTTTGGTCTCCCCTCCAAAATACTCATCAGCTTTTACAGATGCACTATCGAGAGCATCCTGACTGGGTGCTTGACTGTCTGGTATGGTATGGTATGGTAGCTGCTCCCTTCTTGACTGAAAGGCTCTTCAGAGAATTGTAAGAGCAGCTGAACTCATTACTGGTAACAAACTCCTTACCCTACAGCCGTGGCCAAAAGTTTTGAGAATGACACAAATATTAATTTTCACAAAGTCTGCTGCCTCAGTTTTTATGATGGCAATTTGTATATACTCCAGAATGTTATGAAGAGTGATCAGATGAATTGCAATTAATTTCAAATTCCCTCTTTGCCATGAAAATGAACTTAATCCCAAAAAAACATGTCCACTGCATTTCAGCCCTTCCACAAAAGGACCAGCTGACATCATGTCAGTGATTCTCTCGTTAACACAGGTGAGAGTGTTAACGAGGACAAGGCTGGAGATCACTCTGTCATGCTGATTGAGTTAGAATAACAGACTGGAAGCTTTAAAAGGAGGGTGGTGCTTGAAATTATTGTTCTTCCTCTGTTAACTATGGTTATCTGCAAGGAAACACGTGCAGCCATCATTGCTTTGCACAAAAAGGGATTCACAGGCAAGGATATTGCTGCTAGTAAGATTGCACCTAAATCAACCATTTATCGAATCATCAAGTATATTTGTACGGTGGATATAAAAAGTCTACACACCCCTGTTAAAACGGCAGGTTTTTGTGATGTAAAAAAAAATTAAACTAAGATAAATCATGTCAGAACGTTTCCCACTCTCAATGTGAAATTACAACAAATAAAAACTAAGTGAAAAACAATCAGAAACATATTAGGGAAAAATAGGAAAAATAAAAAAGCTACAACAACCTGGTTGCAAAAGTGTACACACCCTTTTATAATTGGGGATGTGGCTGTGTTCAGAATTAACCAAAATCAAATTCAATCTCACATAATGATCATATAGCTGTCAGCAATGAAATTATTCGGATTAACCCCTAATAAAGACCAGCTGTTTCTGTAGGATTTTCTTCACATCTTCTTGGTCTGACTGCTGAAGCCATGGTCTGCAAAGAGCTTACAAAGCATGCATGGTATCTCACTTGTTGAACAATATTGATCAGGAGAGGGGTATAAAAGAATTTCCAAAACATTAGATGTACCATGGAACAACGTGAAGGCCGTCATCAACAAGTGGAGAAAAATGGAGCACCACAGTGACATCACCAAGAACAGGACGCCCCTCCAAAATTTATACAAGGACAAGACAAAAACTTACCAGGGAGGCTGCCGAGAGACATACGGCAACATCAAAGGAGCTGCAGGAATATCTGACGAGTACTGATTATTCTCTGCATGTGACAACAATCTCTCGTATTCTTCACATGTCTGGGCTATGGGGTAGGGCGGCTAGACGGAAGCCCTTTCTCACGTGGTGGCAGCATCATTCTTTTCTTCAGCCAGAACTGGGGTGTTTATCGGGGAAACCTGAATACCTACAAATTCCAGTCAATTTTAGTGCAAAACCTTCAGGTGTCTGCTATTAAGCTGAATATGAAAAGGAATTTCACCTTTCAGCATGATAATGACCCAAAGCATACATCCAAATCAACAAAGAAATGGGTTAACCAAAAGAAGATCAATGTTTTTGAATGGCCTAGCCAGAGCCCAGACCTGATTCCAACTAAAAATCCTTCAAGGAGAGAGGTTCAACTGTTGTGAAGAAGGCTTCAGGGCGCCCAAGAAAGTCCAGCAAGCGCCAGGACCGTCTCCTAAAGTTGATTCAGCTGCGGGATCGGGGCACCACCAGTACAGAGCTTGCTCAGGAATGGCAGCAGGCAGGTGTGAGTGCGTCTGCACGCACAGTAAGGAGAAGACTTTTGGAGGATGGCCTGGTGTCAAGAAGGGCAGCAAAGAATCCACTTCTCTCCAGGAAAAACATCAGGGACAGACTGCTATTCTGCAAAAAGTACAGGGATTGGACTGCTGAGGACTGGGGTAATGTCATTTCCTCTGATGAATCCCCTTTCCGATTGTTTGGGGCATCTGGAAAAAAGCTTGTCCGGAGAAGAAAAGGTGAGCGCTACCATCAGTCCTGTGTCATGCCAACAGTAAAGCATCCTGAGACCACTCATGTGTGGGGTTGCTTCTCAGCCAAGGGAGTGGGCTCACTCACAATTTTGCCTAAGAACACAGCCATGAATAAAGAATGGCACAAAAACATCCTCAGAGACCAACTTCTCCCAACCATCCAAGAACAGTTTGGTGACGAACAATGCCTTTTCCAGCATGATGGGGCACCTTGCCACAAGGCAAAAGTGATAACGAAGTGGCTCAGGGAACAAAACATCGACATTTTGGGTCCATGGCCAGGAAACTCCCCAGACCTTAATCCCATTGAGAATTTGTGATCAATCCTCAAGAGGCGGGTGGACAAAGAAAAACAACTGGTTTTTACTGCAATAAAATTAATCTGATTAGGAAAAAACATTTTCGTTCACGTTACTGTACAAATATTGACTGATCAGAATCAGGAGGTTAGCGTGCCTAGCGGTGACAGCAAACTAGCGACTGTAGCTAGCTTGTTAGCTTAGTGATTAGATTAGCTAGCTAGCTAGCTAGTCCGTTGTGGAATCTGATCTCGTGAACTGAATTCTAGATTGGATGCTAGATGTGGGAAAACTGCTACACAAGCGAAAGAATTAAAATCTGCCGAACAAACCGTATTATGCTGCAATATAGTATATATTATTTGCTATATGTAACCATGGCAACGACCTCTGGTTCCTGAGGAACACAAATACGGCTGTTAAAGAAAGAACAGCGATTCTTGACGCAGCCCCAGCGGCATTGTGGGTAATGCCCATGTCTCTCCTGCGTTAATGGGAAATTTAGTTCACGTTTGGGGGAAATTTCAGCAGTTATTCACACACACACACACACACAGTTGTACGTATGTGTTGTTCTATCGACGTCCTGCACACATGATGTTTTCCCACAGTGTGTGTACACCTCATTCAGCTCAGTGTGTGTCATCAAACACAACGTATTCTTCTTCTGTTTAAATGGAAGAAACCTCATCATCTTCATCAAACAGGTGGAACGCAGAATAAACGCGGCTACACGTCAGCAACAGGCTTTTTGTGTGTGTGTGTGTGTGTGTGTGTGTGTGTGTGTGTGTGTGTGTGTGAAGTGGTCTGGGGACGCTATATAATGTTCTCACACACATCCAGCAATTCATCCAGACACAGAAAGAGCGAGGGATTATGCAGGCGGAGGAATACACACGCAGAGGTAACACACACACACACACACACACACACACACACACACTCTATATAATAACACTTTATACCTTTTAAAATTATTAAAACTTTAAACATAAACACATAAAATGTTTCTTTTTGAATTACAATATTACACTTTCATAACTGTTATTTTTTTTAAATGATGTTATGCATTAAAAATTAATTATGTTTCGTTTTTCTCATCATCTGAAAGAATAATTTAATTATTTTAAAATAACTATAAAAAATTTGTATGGTTGTATATCTATAATAACTGTAACTAAGGTATACATTATATACAGTACTGTGTAAAAGTTTTAGCACCCTATTTTTTTAATAACTTTGTTATAGATGTTTTATTTTATGACGTCTGCTTCATCAAGTCGGTACAAAAAAACATTTTAGATTCCCAAACATTAGTTTTCTAGCACAGAATTAAATGTTTGTATGTCATTAAAGAAAGCAGCGTATTACATAAGAGACACTTTTCAGACAGTAAACACAATGAAGGCTGCTGGGTTTCGCTGCAGAAATAAGAAGTGAGTGCGAAAGTCAAAGTGTCCAGAAGAACTGTGTCTGGTTCTGCAAGATGCTCAATAAAACTTACCAGCTCATTTCCTTATAAAACTGCACACATTGTACCGGAGACTAATATTTAAAATTTTTTGTCACGGCAAATATTGACTTTGTTTCATTTACTACTGTTTACTGCTCTTTATTGTATTTTTTAAAATGTATAAACATTTAATTTCATTATTTTAAAGGCATCTTTGCTCTACAGCATTTCTCTGCATGTGACCAAGACTTTTGCACAGTACTGTATATACGTTTAATATATTCATTTAATTAACTGTTATAAAAGTAATTTGATAGCAGTAATAATAACAATAATAATAATAATAATAATAATAATAATAATAATAATAATAATAATAATACAGATTTAGACTTTATTTAATCCTTTTCTAATAACATTTCTGTGATGTTTTACATTTAAAATAATTTGCAAATGTGAAATTCTTAGTATTTCATTTTCATACTCTTTACAAAAAAAGATACATTTAAAAAAATAATAATAATCATATCTTATTTTAAAATAATTGTATTAAACATTTTTGTACTTAAAATATTAGAATCGCTGTTAAACTATTAATGAATAGTTTTTTTGGTATTTTATTTCAATAACTGTTCAAAATATTTGACATTTTTTTAAGTAATTACAGTAATGTGGTAAAGTTGTTCTAATTAATTACGATAAAAACAAATTTATTTAACAGCAATTTAAAAGATTCTATCCCTAAAATGATGTTTACACTAATTATATATAAATTATTACTGAAATAATTACAATAAAGTGTTTTAGCCTTTGAAGTAAATGAGATCAACTTTAAGATGAAAGTAATATTATATATTAAAATGATTTGTTATAATTGATGATTATTTTTAAACGATGTTCTGTCGTCTTCTAAAATAAACATTGTTCTGTAAGAGTAACGTTGCAGATGCAGCAGTGTTACTGAGTCAGTTACCAGAAGGTTGTGAGGTCGAATCCCAGCACTTTGTTTAATTCAGGTTTATTGTGTGTGTGTGTGTGTGTGTGTGTGTGTGTGTGTGTGTGTGTGTGTGTGTGTGTGTGTGTGTAAACTGTGTATGTAAAAACGTCTTATTCAAAACTAAAGACATGCACAATGCTAAACTGGAGAAACTGGTGTGTGTGTGTGTGTGTGTGTGTGTGTGTGTGTGTTAGGGAAGGAGATGGTGGATTATATCTGTCAGTACCTGACGGAGATCAGACAGAGGCGTGTCCTCCCGGATGTTCAGCCCGGCTTCATGAAGTCTCAACTTCCTGATAAAGCTCCTCATGAGCCGGAGCCGTGGGATGCCATCATGCAGGACGTGGAGAACATAATCATGCCCGGGGTCAGTGTACTCATCACTTACTCATCACTCACTCACTCATCACTCACTCATCACTCACCACTCACCATTCACTCACTCACTCACTCATCACTCACCATTCACTCATCACTCACTCACTCATCACTCATCA
>CM042557.1:835000-945000 GCA_023630585.1 Cranoglanis bouderius | reverse complement strand
TTTCCAGAAGGCCAACAATTCACTAAAAATGTTTTTTTTATTGGTCTTATGAAGTATTCTAATTTGTTGAGATAGTGAATTGGTGGGTTTTTGTTAAATGTGAGCCAAAATCATCACAATTAAAAGAACCAAAGACTTAAACTACTTCAGTCTGTGGCATTGAATTTATTTAATACACGAGTTTCACAATTTGAGTTGAATTACTGAAATAAATGAACTTTTCCACGACATTCTAATTTATTGAGATGCACCTGTATAATACAAATATCCGAAATTCACATTCCAATACTTCGTATCATTTGACACACTTGTACACAACTACACACATTAACGGGGTAATGTTTTGTTGTGTTTAGTGTACTGTTTAGTGTTATTATGTTGTTGTTTCCTCCGCGTAGGGGATCGAAATGGCCAAACTGTTCGAGTCTCTGGTGAGGAGCGACTCAAACTTCCACATTCCAGCGGAGAGACACCTGGGACTGGTTGTGTTTAGCATGACTGTGAGTACACAACGTTACACAACACATCAACTGCCAAACAACAGGCATCAAAAACAACAAATAAAACAAAACAACCCCCATATAACTGTAGCAGAAACACAATAATAATAAAAAAATTTTAAAAAACACAATAAAACACTAATTGGAGACATTTCTGCAGTGATACGGTTTTATTGTCATTGTGTGGAATTCAATATTTGAGGAGTTAAGAGTTCGTTCACCTCACAATCAGTTTATAAACCCAGTCTTTGACCTGTGTGTGTGTGTGTGTGTGTGTTGTATAGACACACAGGCTAATGATTGTTAAGTGAAGTTCAAAGTAGGAACTAATAAAGCATTTTACAGCACACCGAGTATGATCATGAGGAGCAGAAGGAGTGGTTTTTTTTTGTTTTTTTTTTAAAGAATAAAACACAACATGGTGTCGAGTTACCGTTACCACCCTGACGCTGATTATTTTCCCATAGCAGCACGTCCCGGAATTTATTAAAGAACGACACGTCATATTTGCCTGTTTATAGTTGCGTTTAACGTTCGTGAAACAGGTGAGTCCCTGTTGTCACTTACGTTATAGCAGCTATAAACACTCGCTCCCTCACCAGTT
The DNA here is from genome assembly GCA_023630585.1 of Cranoglanis bouderius. Taxonomy (NCBI): domain Eukaryota; kingdom Metazoa; phylum Chordata; class Actinopteri; order Siluriformes; family Cranoglanididae; genus Cranoglanis; species Cranoglanis bouderius. The sequence continues at coordinate 943,896 of CM042557.1, read as the reverse complement.
TCGTTATTCTCTCTCTCTCTTGAAGTTAAAAAAAAAGACGCAGCTTGTTACATCGTGTTACAGAGAAACCGCAAAGAAGCGTGAACTCCTCTGTTCATCTGTGAAGATGTGAGAAAACTTAAAGTTACAGCTTTACCTCTGACTGTTACAAAGCGCTGACACTGGAGACTCCTTCCATAAACGTTACATAAACATCTCCTTACTTTAAGAAAACAAACACCACATCAACTATTTTTTAAACCGTGTTTATTATCAGTGGAGCGTCCTCTGTACACGCCCCGTGAATGAGCCGTTACTATAGAAACCGTAACGTATCAGAACGAGCGCGTTAATATAAACCTGCGCTACTGTCAGAGCTGCTGTTATAGAGAATTAATCAACACCTTCTGACCAATCACAATCCAGAACTCAGCAGCGCCGTGGGATAATGGTTTATAGAGCAGAATGCTGTTTAATTCAGTAAATTAGCAAAAAGTGAAATTAATTCATTAAAAAAAAAAACAAACAAACATGACATTCCACAGAGTGGTTTGAAAAGCACACACACACACACACACACACACACACACACACACACACAGCACTGCAATATCACTACACATGAGTTAGTAATGCAGTACACACAGTGCAGTACAGGTGTGAAATGTGAACCATTGTGTGTGTGTGTGTGTGTGTGTGTTTTTCAGCGTTGAGCGGTAAGGTTGTGTGTCTTTGTGTGTGGGTCTTTATTGTGTTTGAGGTACATGTCTCAAGTTGCCATTAAAGATCACCTTCAACAATCAACTTTCAAATGCAGTGAAATATAAGACTGTATGATGTCAGTTTGCTCAGAAAGGACACACACACACACACACACACACACACACACACACACACAGAACACACTGTGAACGAAGTAGAGGAAACGTGTGAACTGCATGTCTAAACCCGCTCACCTAAAAGCACACGGTTGTGCTTCAGTAACACCATTAGTACAAAACCAGGTGAGGTGGTGTTTTCACAACTCCAAATACTCTGAGGTATTTATGATGTTAATTTGGTGGAATATGTGGAAAACATGGTGGAAATTAGCCATAAGCAGTTAAATCCAAGTGTAAATACAGTGTAGTTTAGTCATTAGTCTTTTCTTAGTAATTCACCAACACATCTGAGGTAATAATTTATGTTCCTGATGTTTGTTTTATTTCTGACATCACCGTGTCTATACGCTGTCCATATCAAACACTTACGGGTTAAGTACTAACTAGTGCTTGATGCCAAGTTCAATTAGTATAATTTTATTCTTACAGACTTTTTACTTGGTAATTTACCAACACATCTGAGGTAAATGCTGATGTTCCGGATGTTTCTGTGTCATTTCCTGATGTCGCCGTGTCTTTAAATGTTGACATTTAGAATGGCTCTGTCTCATTTCCACTCATTGCCTTTACAGCCGAATTATAGCCGAATTGTTAGCCTCAGTCATTAGCTAGGTGTCCGGTTTCGCAGTTACAGTGTATTCACAGTGTATTGTGTTTAGCTTCCCATTTTAAAAGCACAGACTGTCGCATGATGAAATTTGCCCATTAGAGGGCCCGCTACAAAAAAAAAAAAAAAAAAAAAGAGTTGTAATGGATCATCGGTATAACACGAATGCATGTTTATTGTGTGTAGGGAGGAAATGCTCTTACGCAGGAGCTCTTGCGCAGGTTGACACACTCCGGCAGCATGTTCCTGATTCCGGCTGCCGTCGGCTCCAAACTGATCATCCGCTTCACCGTGACGTCGCAGTACACACGCCCTGAAGACATCCACCGTGACTGGAGCATCATCCAGCGCACGGCCAATGAGATCCTGCAGCCAGGCCGCTGGCCCCGCCCCCACGCGCTGTCGCTGGACGGCGAGACCGAAGAAGAAACCCTGTGGCAGGAACAGGAAGTGGAGACGCAGCGTGAGCCGTCCATGATCGACAAGCATCTGGTGCGTCAGAATCAGAGGCGTGCCATTCGTTCGATGAGCTGCAGCGCCGAGCTCCCGCCAACCAGGCCTGACCACGCCCACGCTCTGAAGGAGGCCCCACCTCTCGGAGTGTTGGCGAAGATTCCAGAGAGCCCTGAGGGGCGGAGAACGGCGCAGAAGCGTCTGATGAAGTTCCACAGTGTGCCGAGTTTACCGCAGGTTTGGGCTCAGTGCGCCATTCAGCAGCTTTACTGGCCTTTCAGCAAGGCTAACTGCTTCAACTGCTTCACACACTCACACTCACACACACACTCACCCGGCCCACTGCCCACCTAATAACACACACACACACCTACTTCTTTTCCTAATTACACTTCTTTAATATATTTACTTTTGTGCCAGTTGCACCAACAGGGCTTCTGCCTTGTCAGCTACATCACCTGTAAAATTGACATTTATCTACCCAGGTAAAGTAAAATCGCTGACTGTTGGCATGGCAACCATTTAAAAAAATTTGCTAGCTCATCACAGTGCGGCATCTGTCGTATTTGGACTGAGCAAGCGTGTAGCTGGGAGATGGGTATGTCTATTTCCTTATTTTCCATGATGACCCTTTCGGAGATGCCAAGAAAAAATGTAGATGTTTCCACCTCTGCTTTTTGTGATGATGCTGTTGTGCTTCGTCATTAGCGCTCATCATACTCGGTGTATTAGTTTGGTTGGTGTAATACAGATGACATTATTTTTCAAAAGTCAGTCTCGGCTACAAACCATTTAGCATTAAAGACTGCCTTGGTTTTGACCTCTTGGTGCAGCTGAACTTTCCTGACCAGGACATTTGTCCCCATAACATCTTTAGTCCCCATGAGGTTGGTGTGTGAACAGGATCCCATCCCCATTAAGATTTTAACACACTATTTAAAATCGTTACACAAATCACTTTAATTAAACTTTACATACTGACATCAGATTCAGGTTAAATCCTTACATACTTATCAAAATTATAAAACAAATAATACAAATATAACTATAATGTGTGTTCACTAGATCATTTCCTTCTTCCTGTTCTTTGTATATAATCTCCTATTTTAATGGCAAAACACTAATTATACATGTAATTATGTCCTATGGTTGAATAATAAACATCTCAAGGCACTTGACTGAGGTGTGTGTGTGTGTATGTGTGTGTTATAATCTCAACTGTCCATTGCTTATGGAGTTAAAAATGTCCTCAGTCATGGTCACGTAGGTTTTCTTCCTGTCGTCCAGGAAGTACAATTTATCCTGAATGGCTTTGGGATCGAATCCCTCCTCGGACAGTTTCATCTTCATCTGTTTGTAGGTGCTCGTGGTGTCTAGCATCTCCTGCAGGAGAGCAGAGAAACAGTTACCGTTACCAGCCCGAGGCTGAGCCGGACAAACGAGTCCCTGTGAACGAGCTGTTACTATAGAAACGATAACGTATCAGAACGAGCACATTAATATAAACCTGTGATTTGCAGTTGTGCTACGGTCAGAGCTGCTGTTATAGAAAATTAATCAACACCTTCTCTTCTGACCAATCACAATCCAGAATTCAACAGTGTTGTGTTCAAATTACAAGGATAGTAAATCTTGGCAAAATGTTGACACGATGGTTATATTACAGTGTTGATGTGTTTGGGCATCATGTGACAGTGTTACCTGTATCCTAATGAAACGTGGCCTGGCGTATGTGGGCAGGTAGCTCTCAATGTGCTTGTATGCTACAGAGCTGTCGAAGCCCTGTCCCTCCTTCAGCTTGATAGCAGCCATTCCGATTCTGCCCTCATGACCTTAAGCACACACACTTGGATGTCAGTGAAGGCCACATACTCTCGTAAACCAATAATCTCATAAACTAGCAGACAATAAACCTTTTAAACTGTTAACTGTTCCTATCCTTCTTTGTAAAATCATCTGGTTTATCTGATATTACTTCAGAAACGCTTTGCTTGCACAATAGATGAAAGACTTCTGTCTGAAATCCCATGTTTCTCAAAAGCCTGTTTACAGCCAAAGCATTAATACTTCCATCACCTCCAAAAACGAAATCCTTTAAACCTGATGAATTGGAATTTTCTGCACGATGTTGATTTCATACCTGGTACTTTGACTCCATAGACATTAGCCTCCTCTATGAAATCCACCATGATCAAAATATCAGCCACTTCAATGGTAGCAACATTCTCGCCCTTCCACCTGCCACACAGTAAACAGCTATAAATACACACACACACGGCACTTTAAGACGTATCCTAAACAAGCTTGGTTTGTTTGTTGGAAGAGCACCTGAACGTGTCTCCAATGCGGTCCTGGAAGTAGATAAAGCCCTGCTGGTCAACTTTCATCAGATCTCCAGAGTTAAAGTACATGTCTCCCTGCTCAAACACGTTCCTCAGCTTCTTTTTGTCTGTTTGCTGCATGTTGTTAGCATAGCCACTAAATGGAGCCACTTTAGTGATCTTAGCCACCAGCAGGCCTGTTTCTCCTGCACAGACACAGACGCACACACACACACACACACAATCATACACATATGACTACTGCTGGCTACTTTGTGGTTTCAAATAACTATGACTTGTCTTCTGTGTTAGCAGCACAGCACAGAAAGTGTAAAACATTGCTACTTTAATTGGTCTTTGCTTCCACATGATGAACATTATGAACAGTATGCATAGGCAAGCTGATAAAGGTCTTTTAAATTAATTAACAATGGTAGTTACAAAGGTGGTGTTGTGAATTCCAGTGGACACCAGAGGTGGTGCAAAGCACAGTGGTTACCTGGAGGACTAACCATCTCTAAGGGTCCAAATCCAATAGGTCTATATAATGTTGGTGAACAGGAGCTGTTGGTTTGGTACCAGGCACTTTGACCCCATAGATATTAGCCTACTAGCTTACTCAGTGAAATCCAAACATGATCAAAATATCAGACTCTTCAGTGATCAAGATTCCAACATGCAACCTGCCACATCCAAGAGTGTCATGTGGTGTAATATCCTTCAGGAGTCTTGCAAATCCTGTCTTGCAACTGACAACTCTAATGATTATCTGGTATTCTTTGCAGCAAAATTACATTCACAACTTTCATTCAATTTAAACTATAAATAACCAGTATCACTCTACGAAAAACATTCTACTGATGAGTAGAGATGGTGCAAAGCACAATGAATGAATGAATGAATACTAAAAAGGTCACAAGGAATGATGCTAACCTACTTTTAGTGACATGTGGATTCTTAGCTAATCCCTGGTAGTTTAATTGAACTCATTACATTCTGGGGTATATTCTACTGAATATGTAGAACTGGGAGAATCTGTAGGGTGATGACAAACAGATATCCAGTTAAACACAAGATGTGGACACATTGGATATTTGCAGTAATCCATCATCTTGCTCAAAAACGTACTCTCTGATATACTGCACAACATGTAAATGCAGTACTAAAGAAATCAATACTGTATTCATTATAATTGCAATACCTTATCCTCACACTCTCTAATATAATCTACATAACACTGTATATGTCCTAACAACTGCATGAAGACTGTATTTATACACATTTATATACTTTTTATACACTTAGACACTGTTTTCCTTTTTCGTCTTCTTCCAAAATTGCATATATGCCATATTATTGTATTATATGCGTAACTGAACTGTGTATTGGCCAGATTGCTGCTAAACAAAAGTTCGCTGCCTGTGCAAAAACAAAGAATCTTATCTTATCTTATCTTAAAGATTTACCAGGCAATAGTAACGGTGGCCGCTTATGACAGTAGGGTTCTTTACAAATCTGGTCTTTACCAGTTGCGGCTCACAACCATAGATTTGGTGGTGCAGGATGAAGTTAATTACGATGAAGTTTGCCTCGAGCAATCATTATACATTACCGCTATTATCTGCAAGTACTTGCACTTTACTGCAATTCTCAGTTTTGCACATTATTTGCACATTATTGCTATTTGCACATCTACATTTACTATAATCCACTGTATGTATCTACTGTATCATATTGCATATGCTGTTTACCTCTATCTGTGTACTGGTTATCTCAACCAATTGCACCACAATACCTATTTACTGCATTTAACCTAATTGCCATTTGCATCACTGGTATGCATCATTCTGTTTACCTTTACCTGTAAACTGTTATCTTAACTTATCACACCATAACCTTATTTATTTCATTTAACCTATTTACTATTTGCACAACTGGTTGGATACTAACTGCATTTCATTGCCTCTGTACTTGTACTTTGACAATGACAATAAAATTGAACCTAACCTAACCTAAAATAAAGGCTATAGTGTATCAAGAGGCTATCACACTTGACTTACACTATAGGCTACTATCTAGTAGTAGAATTTTTAGGGCAACCCCCTAGTAGGCAGTTGAGAGTTACATAAACATACAGTGTACACTCTAGCATCTCATTCTGAGTGGTTTTAGATGTAGCATTGTTCAACTGTGTTTCATACAGCAGGTGTGTTTCCTGTGTGCGGGACAAACACAGTAGAGCTAATATCATTAACCAGGGTTGCCAGGTTTCAGAGAAGTTTCCAGCACAAGTACATCTCAAAAACCATACAAAAGACCTGAAAGTCACCCCCTAAAAATCACATTAGAAAAGGGAGCCATATTTTTCTTCTTTTTCCCAGCCTTGATGTGGAGAAACACGGTCACTGTGGTGTACACACATTTATGATGTGCGGATATTATCCAATCTCAATCTTTACAACTTATCTTAGAGTAAAAATGGTTCTGTACATCATAGGCACACTGTCTGCATTTTAGTAGATTTCAATCAGATTATTTGCTATAAGACATGATTTTGGTGGTCAAATTAGCAACACTGGTCTTAACAGTAGTGTTCATTGTCCTTACAGTAAGGTTCTTTACCAATCTATTCCTAACAGTAGGGTTTTTTAGAAAGTCTGGCTCTAACAGTACAGATCTTCCTACTTACCCGTAGAAACCTCCACACAGAATCCTCGGGAGTCTCGTACTGGTTCTCCCAACTCAGTGTCGTATTTAATCAAAGCATAACGTGAAAGTCGCTACATAAATACAGACATTGAAAACAGGAAACCATTAATAAGACTATACACACCACTGTTATTTATTATTTAAATGTTACAGTTGTTAAATTCCTTGCTAACCTTTAAGATCGCATTCGCCCGGCCAGTGGCACCTATTTTCCCAATGTAGTTGACAAAGCCAATGTTTCCTTCTGTCGCGCCGTAGCATTCGCAGATACGCACGTCTCCGAATCGCTGCAGAAACTCCGCCCACGTGTCGGCACGGATACCATTTCCGAAAGCAAGACGCACATTGTGCACGCGATCGCTGTCCGTCTACATGAGAAAACATGTATCTGAGGGGGTTAGTGTGTTAGCCTGGGTGCGTATTAGGGTTGTGCATGTTGTGTTGTGTTGTTACCTTGGGTGTGTTACAGAGGTAGCGCATGATCTCTCCGATATACTGGATCACCGTCACATTGTGCTTCCTGCAGTCATTCCAGAACTGAGATACTGAGAACTTCCTCCTCAACACCACTGTGATTCCTGAACACATACATACATACATGCATACATACACACATACACACACCATAACACATGTAGAAAAGGACAACATTATAACTTCAGTGCAGTGGTTGTTTGTTGGGGGGGGTGGATGGGAGATATGTCTGAGGGATGTACCCCGCTCTATTGCTCCCGTCAGGCCCATGAGGAAGCCAGCACTGTGGTACAGGGGCAGGTACACGTAAATAATATCATCAGAATGGACGCCGGACATTCTCTGTAGGAAGGAGGCCAGCCACACCCTCTCATGGCTGATCACAGCTGCTTTTGGAAGACCTGAAACACACACGGCACATGTGTGTATTGCACTGAACATCTGAGGGGAAATGATGATGTTCCTGATGGTTCTGTCCCGTTTCCACCATCACTGTCTTTATAAAAGATTTAGCTAGCTAGCAAAACTTTAGAATTCTGAATACTAGTGTGTCTTTGTGTGTGTATCCTACCAGTGGTGCCTGAAGTGTAGATGTAGAGTGCAGGGCTCTTCATGGTGATTTTGGATCGAAGTGAGTGCGGTAGTTGCTCGTCACTCGCAGCATTGATTTTCTCACTGAGACTTATGATTCCGTCCTTCTCACAATTTTCACCAAGCAGGAAGACACGCACTTCCTGCTCCTTCAATACAGGAAGTACTTCCTCCACTGCTTCCTGTAAATCTGCAGACAACAAACAGGAATAAACTTTTCTAGTATTCCAAAATGTGCCATGACTCAACACGTGGAGATACAACACGGCATGACTCAACACGTGGAGATACAACACGGCATGACTCAACACGTACTGTATAATATGGCCATTAGTCAAGAAATACAAATAGAACATGCCACAGCACAGCACATATGGAGAGACTCAGCACATGGTACACTGTTAAAACACTAATGTCTAAATGTTAGTGTTCAGTTTTGGTTAGTAGATTAGTAGTGATCTCATTAATATTTATGAATCCCATGCTGTAGCCCCTCCCCTCCCCTTCTGAAGTGTTATTAAAGGTGCAGTTTATAAATCATGTCCTTAGACTCGTAAAAAATAATAATAAGGGATGTAATAAGGGAAAATGTTCTCATTGCAGTTTACCTTGCAGCAGCAGCGTTACGCCTGCCTCCTTTAATTTAATTGATCTTTTACACACTTCCTGTCATTGACCTACATTTTTATGAGGGATGCTTTATGAGAGATGCTTTTTATTGCATGCACATGGGATAAGAGGTCGCAATGGTTTACTGTTTCACAAAAAAATACAGGCAGACTCATCACTCATTAAAAATAGTTTAATTCAATATATTAAAGTCTATCAAAAGAGTGCATTAATTAATCACAGGGCATTCTGCTGCAACACTGACCAATCACAGACCTTTCTGTTGAGACTCTGACCAATCACAGACCTTTCTGATGAGACTCTGATGAATCACAGACCTTTCTGATGAGACACTGACCAACCACAAACCTTTATGCTGAGACAATGATCAATCACAAACCTTTATGCTAAGACACTGACCAATCACAGAGCATTCTGCTGCAACACTGACCAATCACAGAGCGTTCTGCTGCAACACTGACCAATCACAGACCTTTCTGCTAAGACACTGACCAATCACAGAGCATTTTGCTAAGACACTGACCAATCACAGAGCATTTTGCTAAGACACTGACCAATCACAGACCTTTTGGATGAGACACTGACCAATCACAGACCTTTCTGCTAAGACACTGACCAATCACAGAGCATTTTGCTAAGACACTGACCAACCACAAACCTTTATGCTGAGACACTGACCAACCACAGACCTTTATGCTGAGACACTGACCAATCACAGAGCATTTTGCTAAGACACTGACCAACCACAAACCTTTATGCTAAGACACTGACCAACCACAAACCTTTATGCTGAGACACTGACCAATCACAGACCTTTCTGCTAAGACACTGACTAATCAGAGACCTTTCTGCTAAGACACTGACCAATCACAGAGCATTTTGCTAAGACACTGACCAACCACAAACCTTTATGCTGAGACACTGACCAATCACAGACCTTTCTGCTGAGACTCCGCCCAATCACAGACCTTTCTGCTAAGACACTGACCAACCACAGACCTTTCTGCTGAGACACTGACCAATCACAGGGCATTTTGCTAAGGCACTGACTAATCAGACGTTTTCTGTTTCTGCTAATGTATCCCATTCACAAGTCCGGTGAAAGAGGAAGTGTTTGATGACAGTTTATTAAAGATAAATGTTGGACATAAAAATATTAGAGAACATTAATCAGAAAAGAGGGTACAAGTTTTTGTTTTTCCACAATTAAGATCTTAACATACGTTTTTTGACCATTTTGTTGCTTGTGATAATGAAGCAACATCCGTGAAAACAAACTCACTAAATGTCCTGTTAGTATAAATGACATTTATTTTGTCTTCTTCATTTTGTCCTGAGAGTGATTCAACTTTTGCACTGGACTGTATTATATGAAAATAATAAAAGAATAAATCATTGTGTGATTATAAAAAGAGAGTGTGTGAGCATTCTTATGTGTGGGCCATTCCACTGAGCTGACTGGTCTGTTGCTTCAAATCTCCAAAACATTTTTACCTGAGTGCATTTCCATGTATGCATTCTCTACAAAAAAAAATACATGGGAACAGCTGCACTCATAAAAGAAAAGAAGGGAGAGGTGAGAGACGAAAAAGAAGAAAAGGAAGAAGGAGGCAGTAATAAAGAAGGAGAAGAAGTTCATTGACTCAGGAGCTGAGAGTGAAGAAAGTTTTTTTTTTAAATAAAGTTATTCAGCATTTAAAATCTGAGGTAACAGTGAGTCATTGGCCTCCTGTACACTGACAACACTCCTCAGTCTAGTGTACACTGTTGCACTAATGTACAGACGACTCAAAATGATGGCGATCTGGACATATATTTCATGAATTAAAGCAAACTGCAAACTGTGCTCTGTGAAAGTATCAAGAGGAGCAACTAAGGCTGGGCGAGATATCAATATAATATCAATATCGTGATAAATGATTACACGCTAACAGCAAACGCTGGCTAGGTGAGAAATGTGTACTGTTCATGACCATGAGCTGCTATCAGTCACTGACAACGAGGGATTCTGACGCAACGAAACCAAAAACATACTTTTACTCACAGCTGTACAGAGGTGCTTTTTTTCCCCCAAATTGTAATGAAACCCACCCTTCTTCTCTTCAACCTTACTCCATCTGAGATAACTAATGTGTAAAATCAGCTCACTAATGTTATAAAGAATGAAACTAGTAGTGTAAGTGCATGAACACACACGTGGACACTATTTATTCCAAGGAAACATAAAGAGAGCTGGAGAACTGCAGAAGTTAGTTGCGTCTTGGGGTCATTTTGTTAGGAAACATGGCATCATGGACTCTATCAAATATCAACAGATATTAAATAAAAACCTGACTGCCTCTGCCAGAAAGCTTCAAATAGGCCATGGTTGGATCTTCCAGCAGGACAATGACCCAAAACAGTGAGGGCAGTGGTAGCTCAGTGGTTAAGGTGTTGGTCTACTGCTCTACTGCAGAAGATCATGAGTTCGAACCCCAGCACCACCAAGCTGCCACTGTTGGGCCCTTGAGCAAGGCCCTTAATCCTCAACTACTCAGCTGTATAAATGAGATAAAATGTAAGTCGGATAAGATAAGTCTGGATAAGGGTGTCTGCCAAATGCCGTAAATGCAAAACATACATCAAAATCAACACAAAAATGGTTTACTGACCACAAAATCAAGGTCCTGCCCTGGCCATCCCAGTCCCCCGACTTGAAACCCATAGAAAACCTGTGGGGTGAACTGAAGAGGAGAGTCTGGAGAGATTCTGTATGGAGGAATGGTCTCAGATCCCTTGCCATGTATTCTCCAACCTCATCAGGCATTATAGGAGAAGACTCAGAGCTGTTATCTTGGCAAAGGGAGGTAGCACAAAGTATTGACTAAAAGGGAGCCAGTAATTGTTGCACACCTATATATTTTTTTCTTATAAACCTGTGTTGTGTTTGCAGTTGTTTGATATCCATGAGAGCAAAGAATTTTTGTGAAAAACAAGCTGATCAGGTATATGACAATATACATCATCTTTCAGAAGCCAAGAACAACTTTCCATCAGGTTTAAAACAAATACACTTTCTAATTTTTAATTTAAGATCATCTAGTGCTTTAGTCTTCTCCATATTCCATGTAGGAAACTTGAAAAGAGGTCAAGCAGATTTTTGTTTTTATACACAAAACATCTGGAACACAACATGAAACATTCTAAATAAATAAATAAATAAATAAATAAAAACCACAGCTACAGTTTTTCACTTTAGCTTTAAACATTTGCTTTACTTTTGTTATTTTAAAATATGATATTTTATTCTATTTTTACCCAATTAAAAATATTTTATAGACTTTACACTGTTATTGTTTTCTTCTTTCAGTCAGTGTTATTATTTATTACATTAATATTGTTGACCTATTTTACCATTTCATTCATTACCTTTATTTTCAATATTTCTCTGTAAACTTCACACTGTGAAGCACTTTGCTATATAAATAAAGTTTCTTCTTCTTCTTATTATTATTATTATATGTTAAGATAAACAGGTAAAGGTAATATAATTTACCACATCAAGACATGTAGTGTGTTGGATTTCACAGATTAGCACCAGTAAATTATATAAAGTAAATTATTAGCACAAGAAAAGAAATGGACAAGAAATCAAACTATACTAGTTTAAAAGTCCCCCACCCCTGAATGTGTTATAAATATCCTCTAATATCCTCTACATCCATTCTTTATAACAGTTTCATATCTTCTCAACAGCTTTCAGATCCTCCGATTCAGCGGTAAAGCAGAGCCCGGGGATCCGTACTTTTTTCTTTAATTACAGCGATGAAAATTACAACCCACCTTTATTAAAGGGATGTTCATTATTGAGTTTGTAGAGTTATGAAATGGGTTTTATCCAAACCTCAATAGCTCAGTGTATAATGGCACTATAATGGCGTATAATGGTACTATAATGGCGTATAATGGTACGTCGCTGGCACGGTACCATCAAGGCGACACCTTTTATACCTTTGGTGTGTATTTTTTTACCTGAAAAATGTGAATATAGTAAAGCTTTAAATATAATTTTGGACACATAATTTTTTGTTAAAGGTGATCTATGGAAAAGGATTTAATTTCATACCCTTACTAATTATCCATTAGTTAATCTTTCATTACACTCTGTAGTCATGACATATGTGGGTAATCAGAAGTTCTAGTTATTTAGACTTGTTGTGTGAGAAGGCAGGAAGAAGTCATTGAAGGCCTGATGTATAGCGTAGAGGGAGGATTACTCCATCAGGACTGATTTAAGACACCGGTGGAATGAGAAGCTACAGTCATGGTCATGTCCTGATATGCATGATGAATAGAACAGGCTTGTGATCTGAGGTTGGGACGAAGTAATCCTTACAGTCCTGGCATTTTTAGATTTTCACCATATATATATATATATATATATATTTACATTCCCATTAACCATGTAATCATTTATGATAATTCTTTTAATTTTATCTTTAGTTGACCAATAAGCATGAACTTCTTTGTTCACCTGTAACCAATCACGAAACACTAGACCTGTGCAGTGAACTATTTAATTTTATTGAAACTCTTTGGTCGTTGGAGTTCTTCTCCCCGGCCGTGACAAGAATAAACATGTTGCTTTGGAGTCAACTTGGTCTCTGTGGGTTTAACATTAATTTGAGGTCAGAAGATAATATTTTCCACCACACATCAAGTGAAAGATACACACTAAAGGTACCAAAGGTGCACCCTTGATGGTATCACCTCAGCAACAAGGGAAAGTACCGTTTTGGACAGTGTTTCAGTGGAAAGTTTTAGGAATAAAAAGCTGTATGGCTCTAATAAATAGACAAAAAAAAAAAAAAAACTGCACAAATTTAAATAAATGTAAACAAATGTTCATGTGATAAATCTGTCCTGAGGCGGTCTGCGGAATTCGTTTTCCAGTTAAAGTAGAAAAAGTTCGAGAACCTCTACTTTAAGTTGTAATATCTGCAAATTTTCTCGGTTTCTTCTGCCTTGAGCGGATCCGGTTTGGAGCTTTTACTTCATGTTGATCTTGCTGGATGTTTTGGATTGTTGTCTTGTTACAAGATACATCTGTTTTATTTTAATTTAATAATAATTACATTTATTTATCTAAAAAAAAAAGATTTTAGAAATTAGTTAAAAGAATAAAACAGTAAACTAGATGTAAAGTCTGAGGGCACTTTGCAAATGAGCACATATACATATATACATATACACACACATATATATACAGGTGCATCTCAATAAATTAGAATGTCGTGGAAAAGTTCATTTATTTCAGTAATTCAACTCAAATTGTGAAACTCGTGTATTAAATAAATTCAATGCACACAGACTGAAGTAGTTTAAGTCTTTGGTTCTTTTAATTGTGATGATTTTGGCTCACATTTAACAAAAACCCACCAATTCACTATCTCAACAAATTAGAATACTTCATAAGACCAATAAAAAAAACATTTTTAGTGAATTGTTGGCCTTCTGGAAAGTATGTTCATTTACTGTACATGTACTCAATACTTGGTAGGGGCTCCTTTTGCTTTAATTACTGCCTCAATTCGGCGTGGTATGGAGGTGATCAGTTTGTGGCACTGCTGAGGTGGTATGGAAGCCCAGGTTTCTTTGACAGTGGCCTTCAGCTCATCTGCATTTTTTGTTCTCTTGTTTCTCATTTTCCTCTTGACAATACCCCATAGATTCTCTATGGGGTTCAGGTGTGGTGAGTTTGCTGGCCAGTCAAGCACACCAACACCATGGTCATTTAACCAACTTTTGGTGCTTTTGGCAGTGTGGGCAGGTGCCAAATCCTGCTGGAAAATGAAATCAGCATCTTCAAAAAGCTGGTCAGCAGAAGGAAGCATGAAGTGCTCCAAAATTTCTTGGTAAATGGATGCAGTGACTTTGGTTTTCAAAAAACACAATGGACCAACACCAGCAGATGACATTGCACCCCAAATCATCACAGACTGTGGAAACTGAACACTGGACTTCAAGCAACTTGGGCTATGAGCTTCTCCACCCTTCCTCCAGACTCTAGGACCTTGGTTTCCAAATGAAATACAAAACTTGCTCTCATCTGAAAAGAGGACTTTGGACCACTGGGCAACAGTCCAGTTCTTCTTCTCCTTAGCCCAGGTAAGACGCCTCTGACATTGTCTGTGGTTCAGGAGTGGCTTAACAAGAGGAATACGACAACTGTAGCCAAATTCCTTGACACGTCTGTGTGTGGTGGATCTTGATGCCTTGACCCCAGCCTCAGTCCATTCCTTGTGAAGTTCACTCAAATTCTTGAATCGATTTTGCTTGACAGTCCTCATAAGGCTGCGGTTCTCTCGGTTGGTTGTGCATCTTTTTCTTCCACAATTTTTCCTTCCACTCAACTTTCTGTTAACATGCTTGGATACAGCACTCTGTGAACAGCCAGCTTCTTTGGCAATGAATGTTTGTGGCTTACCTAGTGAACCAAACTGAGAGACCATTTTGAAGGCTCAGGAAACCTTTGCAGGTGTTTTGAGTTGATTAGCTGATTGGCATGTCACCATATTCTAATTTGTTGAGATAGTGAATTGGTGGGTTTTTGTTAAATGTGAGCCAAAATCATCACAATTAAAAGAACCAAAGACTTAAACTACTTCAGTCTGTGTGCACTGAATTTATTTAATACACGAGTTTCACAATTTGAGTTGAATTACTGAAATAAATGAACTTTTCCACGACATTCTAATTTATTGAGATGCACCTGTGTATATATATATATATATATATATTATCAGCATTAAAACTGGAGTGAAAAGTAGAAATCTCAGAAATATTTACATTCGAGAGTTTCTTAGTATTTGGTACGTGCCACTTCTGCTTTAATGACGGTGCACTCGAGCTGGCACCGACTCCACACGTTTCAAGTGTAAACCCTGATACAAGATCAAATCCATCAGAGTGTCTGAACTTCTGTACGAAGGAGTTAACGTGGTCAGGGTCACATCTGTTGAAATCTGAATCGTGAGGGACACCTTGGACAGGGTGCCAATCCATCGCAGGGCACAATCTCACACACATTCATACACTACAGACAATTTGGAAATTCCAATCAGCCTACAATGCATGTCTTTGGACTGGGGGAGAAAACCGGAGTACCCAGAGGAAACCCCTGAAGCACAGGGAGAACTTGCGAACTTTCCAACCCCCAAGTGTGAGGCAAACGTTCTAATCACTTCAAAATGAAAGATTACAAATGTAAAAAGCAAAACAAAAAACGATGATATTTGCGTTAGGGATTACGGTACCTGCCCCAGCGATGAGGGTTTTTGCCCCGCAGCAGGTGAAGCAGTGCAGCAGGGACCTGGTGCGGATGTTGGAGTTGAGGAACGCAGTGGTGCAGCCCAGTTTGAAGAGTCCGAGCCAAAGCCAGATGAAGTGCGGCTCGTTCCCGAGAAACAGAGCCACGGTGTCTCCTTCCTGCAGCTCGGTGTGATGGAGCAGAGCCCTCGCAGCTTTACTGCTCAGTTTATCCGCCTCTCTGTACGTGTAGGAGCGATCTTCAAACACCAGGAACTTTTTCTCAGGATGTTTCTTCACCGCGTCTAAGAAGCGGTCCAGGATGGTGTAGCACGGAGTGGAGCTGCGGAACTTCCTCACCTTCATTACAATGCGGATTCCCTGCAGTACATACAGCACATCGTACACTAGATACGGAAAACGGACATGAATGAGGAGAGGAAGTAACACCAAAGCCGCAAACACCGCGTACAACAGAGACATGGTAACCGGTACAGTGATCCAAACTCGTGCTCACGCGCTGGGAGTCACTCACAGCAGCCTGAGAGTGGCTTTCCTCTGGGAAATCACAGGGGGTAATTAGTATCCAATGGGAATTAGGGGCGGAGAAGGCTCTGGATCTCCTTACAGCATTCCCTGAACAATCCGTTATGGGAAGCCAAATGGTCCATACACTGTGCACTATAGGATGGAAACCTGCCTGCTGCTTTTATTCACAAAAATACACAAAAGAATGACGGGAATTACTGATACCCTGAAGTCAGGGCTGATTTAATGATTTGGAGTGCCCTGTAGGTCAATGGCACCGATGGCGGTCGTTGTTAACCCGGGCCCCGACCGATCCGGTATGGAAGTCATGTTAGTGATTCGCATATTCAATTTGGCAAAAGTTTTACGTCGGATGCCCTTCCTGACAGAACCCTCTCTATTTATCCGGGCTTGTGACCGGCACAAAAAGTACACTGGCTTGTGACCTCCTGTGGCTAGATTGGTGTAACGGAGTTAAAAAGAACATTAATTCTAATGATATTCATGGTGTTGAATTACATGAAATTAGAGGATAAATTAAATCAAATGGTGTTTTGGTGCCCCCTAGTGGTTAATGCATTGCAGACATTCATTATTTTGTCCTTGCACGCCTACTGTAGTTCAGCAGAAAATGGCTGACACTGCTGCGGGTAAACGTGTTTCTCTTCTCTCCTGTTTATAGTGTTTAAAAAAGGTGATAAAAGTGTGTTTAATATGAGTTTTTCCAATGTAAACGTTTGTAGTGATTATATCAACAAATGTACAGTGAGTTGGATGGGTTTATATGTCCGACGGAAACTTTGTTGAGTAATTATCGTTGTGCCTCGTGTCTCATGCGGTGAAATTAATGTGCTGCTGCTGATGTAGCTTCAGATGACTAAATGGAAAACACACAGTTACCCTTAATGAGAGTGAGTTTGTTTATTTTATGTTTTTCTTATTTCAGTGGTTTATGTCTGCAGTGTTTTCACCCCTGTGTAATAATACATTTTGATGTATTCCTCAGACACGATCATCATTGCTGTGGAGAATAAAAGAAAGAACAGACAACCAGAGTCTTGCGTACGTCGTCTATTTAAAGCTTGTGACGGTTGTGTGGGATGTGTTAAGGCCACATAGGGGACAACAATCATTACACTGGCAAAATATAGGAATGGGGCCCTATTAAATTGGGGTTGGGGAAAGGGGGCTTGCATTGACTCTGCTGAAATAACAGCGATATGAATCATTTCATTGTTCATCAATATTTACATTTTCAGAATACATTATTTAGCATTAATAATTAAAATATATAAAGTTTGCATTATTAGGGGGCCCTTGGCTTCTTGGGGGCCCAAGGCGGTTGCCTACTTTTGGCTAGTGCTAAGTCCGCCCCTGCCTCCCCAGCAAGTGTTTTATTCCTCACATACCACAGCAGTTTATTCGTTTATTAAAGAACAGCACACCATGCATTTTATTATGGAGACAGAATAGTCTCAAAATTTATAAACACATTTATAAAATCCAATTCAGAAATGCATAAGCTAATTCATATTCACAAAATGCGATGCACAAATAAACCTACATTCACAAAGTACGATTCACAAACGCACAACACAATTCATCAATACACGAGTGTGTTTGTAAATTTCTGAATGATTTCACATTTATGAATTAATTGTTGAATCTGCATTTGCAAATCATTAGGTGTGTATATCACTTTGGATCTGTGTGTGCCTGTATTGAGACTTTACTGCAAGGCTCTTGGTTTTTTATCAGGCTTATGAGGCTAAATGTTGTTAAACTGCACATGGCTTTGAAAGTGAGACTGACTGACAGGAATTAAACAGAGTGAACAGCCCACGTACAGTCATTCAGGCTTTTAGGGAGTACAGGGACTCAAATAGACAAAAAGTTCCAGAAGGACTGAGGCAGGTGTTAGATTCTGTGAACACCTCACCGATCTCCAGTGGAGCGCGAGCAGGGTTTGTACAAAATGAATCTCATTTGTAGCTCACAGCGTGCATCCCTTCTCATCCACACCATCTCTTCACTGATGTCATCGTGGGCCCACCGCTTACAAAGTTCAATCCCGAGCCATTTGTGCTCATGGATACGTAAAGGACACGGGGAAGAGGAGGAGGACACTGACATGACGGCTTTGTGGAATATTTTGTGTAGGTAAGACGTTTATTTCTCGATTATGTTGTGCAGTTAATGTTAGTTTATGGTAAGAAGGCCTACTGTATGAAATGTAGCTTTGTTTTCAAAGTGCTTTGGGCAGATGTGTTTTGTAGGTAACTGAGGTGATGCACATAAACTGATAGAACGTGCCTCCCATAAATGTTTCTTTTTGTACTGAGAATACTCACCGCTATAAGCTCGTTATGTCACTGTACCAGTGTGAGTAATTACACAGGCCACCTATCAGCACTGAATATCGTTGGCTACGTGAGATTCTAGAAGCACTTTCATGTACTTTCTGTAAGTTTGGGGACTGGGACCTTTCACTGGTTTCATTCCACGATGGCGTAAAGACTCACGTGTAAGTGATGCAGAATATCTCATAGTTAATAGTCTGTTCCCAGATAGCAGACATTTCTGGGCCTCATCTGGGCCAACTATGGTACATATGGCTCAGTTCTGGCAACGGCAAAGGTCATATGGGCCGTATCTGGCCCTCACACAACAAGCCGGTTTCTTCTGGCCCAGAAGCCAGCAGCCACACTCAGGTCGAGTCATTGCCGTCATTCCATACGGTATGTGGGCCAGATGTCATTTGCTATCTGGGTTGAAGTTAATATGACAAAAAAAAAAAAATTCTACATATAGAATTTACCCCTAAATTAACAGAGGTTAATTATTTCATTATTATACAGATTAGAGTATTACACCACTTTAATTTGATTGCTTGAACCCAGTTAAATTCCTAAATCACAGAAAATTAAATAATGTGCCTAATTTAATTAATAGTTTGTATGTAAAATAAATCTATAGCATTATTTTTCTTTTTGTTTTATTCGAATATATCGAGCATTTATGAAATGAAGTCAAAATGTCCAAGTTATTTTCTAGTTTCTAGTTTCTGTCTATATTCGTGAAAGTTCACGTTGATTTTCGTCCCTAATTAGCAGTAATTGTTGGATTTATATTTCTTTATTAAACAATTTTAAAAAAAATAAAAATTCCAATAAACTGTTCCGTAAAGGTATTTCTTTTTCTCTCAAAGCGTTTTCACACTAAACTAAAGAAGAAAACAACACAAATAAATTCTAACCTCATCCAAATTTTTTTCTTTGCAAATTTAACAAAGCAAATTTATGCACATTTAATTAGAGGAAGCTTCATTTACATAAATAAATGTATATATTTTTAATAAGGTTAGTTTTGTGCCAATCAACTCCTCAGATCATCTACTCCTCTTGTCTTTAATGCCTAAACCTCCTCTCTTTCTGATATATATACAGTATATATCAACCCTTCCTTTAGTTTAACCTTTACTCTTTCTGTCTCTCATCATTCCTCAAACAATCATGTGGCCATGTATTTTTTAAAAATCCCTCCTTTTGTCCTTATTCTTCCAGGAAGTTTTCAGGAAATTCCTTCAGGATCGGTGCAGCATTCTCTAAATCTCTGAAAGGATTTCTACATCACACAGTGAGGCTTCTTAGCTGACGGTCTTCCCACAGACACCATGGCTATATCCAGACAAATTTAATCATAGAATTCTATTTTTATTGCATTTTAGAAAAAAAAATCCCAACATTTATGGAAATGGGGTTGTAAAAGTTTGTGGAGGACAGAGTTTCTGGCACCGAGAACTCCAGCTCGAAATACTTACATTTACATTTATTCATTTAGCAGACGCTTTTATCCAAAGCGACTTACAAATGAGGAGATACAGGCAAAGTGGAGAACAATACAGGTACTGCTACCATACAATCTGCAAAGATTGCAAGAAGGCTCAACGTTGCGCAACAGAGGTGGCTGCGACGGATCCTGCGAGTCTCATACCGAGACCGCATTACCAACGAAGAGATTCACCGCCAAGCTGCCACCCGCCCTCTAAATGACATTGTGACTGAGAGGCGTATGCGACTCGGAGGCCACATTCTTCGCCAACAACCAACGCGCCTACCAAAAGCTGCCATCACATGGACGCCACCAAGAGGAAGACGGAAGCAAGGTCGCCCCCGAATAACCTGGCGTCAGACCTTCAATGACGATTTGAAAGCCCTCGAAATTTCATGAGACGAAGCCAAAGCTGCCGCAGCTGATCGATCTCGATGGAGACACCTTGCCGCCCAATGTGCCGAACGGCACAGGAGGATCTAAGTCTAAGTAAGTCTACCATACAAGACTTTTAAGTGAGTTCTAGAGTAGCAGAGTGCACAGAGTAGAGGTGTAAGTGCAGATTTGTTTGGGGTTTTTTTGCTCTCCCCTTACCCCTAAAAGTTCCTCCTCAAGATCACTCCTCATACTACTGAACATTCATTCATAGGTGAAGAGCAATGCGGTGCTCCACAACTGATCCAGTTCATAAAGAGTTTCATTTAAAAAAAAGCCCAGGATAGTCAAATCCACTGTTAACACCCCTTAGTGACACAGTATACAGTACACACATACACACACACACAGTGCCATAGTTTAATAGGAGTACTTTGCCCTTGATGTTTCACAACTCTGGATTCTTGCTGACTGTAGAAAAAATGGCAAATATGGAGCTTCTGTATGCTGCACTTGCAATATTGAGCTTGATTTTTATGCTGTTTTTTGTAAAGTTTCCGTATTTCCTGCATGACTGCGCGTTCATAATGAAGACCCTCGGGGTCAGGTCAGAGCGCATGAAGTTTCGGAAGAGAGTTCCTTTCTACACCGTGCTCGACTGCTTTCTGGATGCAGTGCACAGACACCCTCACAAACCGTTTATTGTTTTCGAGGATGATGTGTACACATACCTGCAGGTGGACCGATGGAGCAACAGGGCAGCACACGCACTGCGTAAATACGCCAAGCTGCGCGAGGGAGATACGGCCACGCTGCTCGTGGGCAATGAACCAAACTTTATCTTCCTCTGGCTCGGGCTGATGAAGATCGGATGTTCTACGTCGCTTCTCAACACCAACATCCGGGCCAAATCGTTAATGCATTGCTTCATGTGTTGTGAGGCAAAAGTTCTGATCGCAGGGGCAGGTAATACACACTTTTTTTTAATGTAAGATGTAATTTGATGTATATTTAGTGTTCCTATGAAAATGTCACCCATTCAAACAAGACGTCTTGAAGGCGGAGAATATTTTTTCTCAGTGTGTGTGAGGCCACCTGTGGTACTCAGAATGCACTGCATTGGTTGGTTGATTAGCTAGCAACCTGCAAGAGTGCACATTCATGACATTCTCTCTTTCTGGTCTTACAGTGAACACAGACTCCCATTAATTGTGACCTCTGGTGACTGAACTTCTTTCATTCACTTCATAAATTAACACCACACATTGACATCAAACATTAGTATTAACTGTCCTCCATTTGTCTGCCAGTTAGTTCGACATTGCTAGTACTCCAATTCAGGAATGGCTTTGGCTTTGTGGCTTCAGCAGTGTAACCCCACATCAACATCCATAGAAAGCCCAGCAATTAACCTCCAGCCTAATCTGCTATACTGATTTAAAGGAGGTTTTAAGTAAGAATAGGGACACCCACTGTTGAGCTTCTTGCTGGCACAATGCCCCTCTCACAAACACATTTACACACTTAACGCATGTTCTGTGGAGGACTACATCCAAGACATAATCTGTCAGGTTTTCATTTGTCCATCTACATCTCTGTAGTGAGCAGGGTTTTACTTTCTTGAGAAGAAAGATGGAAGCTTCTAAAAGACTCAAGATGGTCCTGGTAAACTACAGGTACCCCCTTTCTTCAAGAAGGACCAAGAAGATTATCAACTTCATGTCTGCGGTACTTGTTGGACTGGGAGGGGTCCAGCCTTGAGAAGCTTGAGAAGTTGACTCCCTCCTAATGCTATTCCCCTGGTTCATCATAAAAGTCCTGGTGGAGGCATCGGCAATCACGTGTGGGAGTGGTCACATCCCAAACTGTCGGGTCCTGGTTCCTACTGATCTCTCAGCAGCCGTCGACATCATCAAGCACAAAACTCTCCTGTCCTTCCTCATGAGACCTTGGAATTTGTGTGGAATTTCTTAGCTGATGGGACTGTCATATCACATAACATGGAGGAGATCTTCACCTGTTTATGCAGACTCTCCACTGGTGTCCTACAAAGCTCAGTGCTGGGTCCTCTTCTGTTCTCCTTCTATACCTGTTTTCACAGTGAGCTCATACCCTCTATACCCACTCTCTCAGCGAGGTCATATCCTGCATATCCGCTCTCTTAGTGAGGTCATTCCCTCACACTATTTCTCATACCATTGCCATGCTAATGACACTCCACTCATCCTCTCCATTTCTCCCCCAGACAATCTGATGTCTGGTGGACATCTTGTCATGGAAGACAGCTCATGAATTGAGACTAGTTCTTAGAAAGATTGAGTTGCTGTACATCCTTGGAAATGTATCCCCATTTCATGATCTCCCTGAAGAACTCTCAGATCACTCCATCTGACAACAAATGCAACCTTGGTGCAGTCCTGGACAACCAATTATACTTCTTGTGTTACACTACTAGCATGATTTGGTCATGCAGTTTTCTTCTTTACAACATCAGGATGATCCAGCGTTTCCTTTCCATGGAGGACACTTACTCAGTCCTTTGTCATCTTGAGATTGGACTAGTGCAACTTGGCAGGTCTGCCTCTACAACTGCATGCTGCAGTGTCAGATTAAAAGCACTCATGAGATTTATCTATCTGTGTATCTGTCCCAAAAACAGTAAGTGTGTCTCATATCGTGTTGTTTCAGAGTATCATAGTAAGATGTTTGAGGTTTGTGATGTCTTGGTGTGTTGTTTCAGAGTACCGCAGTGCAGTGTGTGAGGTGCTGCCGGAGTTGCGAGAACGTGGCGTGGGCGTTTTCCTGTTGTCTGATAGTTGTGACATAGATGGACTTCAGTCTCTGAAAGACAAGATGGACAACAGTGACGATGGCCCCGTGAGTCGGACGCTGAGGGCTAACATCACTATGAGAAGTCCTGCTGTGTACATCTATACATCAGGAACTACAGGTACACAACTACACACTGATACTCACAACCACAAACAGTAACATATAAACCACGTGTTTGTGTGTTTGTGTGTATGTAGGTCTCCCTAAAGCAGGTGTTACAATTCACGACCGAATATGGAATGGTACTTTCTTCCAGTCTCTGTTTGGTGTCAAGCACGATGATGTCATCTACATCCCCATCCCCCTGTACCATGCTGCAGGACTGATCATTGGCCTGAATGGTGCAATAGAGAGGGGTAAGACTCAAGAAACTCTTACAAACACCTCAAACACCTCGTTAATACATTGTGGATGTGTTTAGGAATCACAGTGGTGTTGAGGAGGAAGTTCTCAGTATCTCAGTTCTGGAATGACTGCAGGAAATACAATGTGACAGTGATCCAGTATATCGGAGAGATCATGCGCTACCTCTGTAACACACCCAAGGTAACACAGCGAGCTAGTTACATACAAACCACATGCAAGCCAAGTATTTTGTTAGGAAACCAGTTGCTTAGCACTCTAACCACCTCACAAACAGCTTGGAAGCATGATGTGTTGTGAGTAAATCTACTTAGCATGTGTCATAACAGAAGGTCTGCGTGAACTAATTATTTCTTCTCCCAGAGAGAGACAGACCGGCAGCACACGGTGCGACTGGCCATCGGAAACGGACTTCGCGCTGACGTCTGGCAAGAATTTCAGCGCAGGTTTGGTGTGAAAAACATTAAAGAGTTCTACGCTGCCTCCGACGGGAACATTGGCTTCTTGAACTACACGGAGAAAGTGGGCGCTGCGGGCAAAGTGAACTTCCTCCACAGGGTGAGTATACGATTGAATCTGCACGGACACAATCCTGGTAGTTAGTCAGATAAAATGCTACGCTAATGTGGACTTAGACTTAAACGTAGTATTTAATTTCAAAATGCTTTGCTGGAATACATGAGAAATTGACATTTGAAAATGATTTTTGTCTTATGTATCTTACCTTTAAGAAATATGCCTGGTACTACTGCTAGCTTGTAAAATTACCCTGCTAATCAATCACCTGATCAATAAGACTGCTTGTAAGCCTGTTTAATAAGGAGTGATAAAGGGGAATTTGCAGTGGCTAGCTAAATATGTTGATCCCCAAATTAAACAAAATAATTAAAATATACTCCCAAACAAAGCTAGCTAGCTAACATTAGAGAATACTCCCAAACAAAGCTAGCTAGCTAACATAACAGTGTTACTATTAGCATCACATAAATATATATATATATATATATATATATATATATATATATATATATATATATATATATATATATATATATATATAATTGCTTTCACTCTGCCCACGTTTTACATTTTTTCCCTACATTCTTTTGAATGTCCATGGAATAAAATAAAATATTGGATGCCCTGAGTGAACCTACTACAATAATTTACCTCTAAACAAAGCTAATGGATAATGTTTAAAAAGTCCTCTGATGCTAGCAAATATCTCCCGAACAAAGCAAAACTAACTATGTTTTGGAAAATATTTATCAGTAAAGATAATGACATGGATTATACACCAAATACCAAACAAAATTCTTTAGCTGACAGAGAATTTTCTTCTCTAGTTAGCTGATGGAAATTGTCCCACATCAAAGCGATTTAAATTAATTGTAACCAAAACCCCTCCCAGTCCATTACATCATAATGGCCTAGCCAATATTCATCCGTATTCATGCCCTCAACAGCTCTTTGAATGTAAAGAAAGCTTCAGTATCGTCCTCCTCATTGTTCCTTGTGAAGGGAAACAAAGCAAGAACCAAAAGCAGTCTCCGTGGGGACATTTTCAAATGTCGAAATCTTAAAGACAGTTCTGTGATTTTCCTTTTTCAATTTCCGGACGCTTGAAAGCATTTAGTCAGAGAACAACGTTCCCGACCAATGAAATCTTTAGAATCGGCTGTGGGGCGGGGTTTGTGCTGAACTGAGTCGGAGGCTTTTTTCAGTTATGCGTATGAATGAATTTCACTGAGGTTGATCCTTTCATTTCACTCGTGTTTGTAAGAGGCTTTTCAATAATTATGGCCTATACAGCATCCCATATTATTCAGGTCATGTTGGGGAACTGTTATTAAATGTTCGGGTCAAATCGGCGCCGTTGAAAAAGAGAGTCGCGACACGCTTTGATCTCGCCGCAGCCCAGTCACGTGGTTCATGTAGCTCTCAATAGTTCCGAACAAATCCGCGCCGTCAACCTGTTTGAATGGGTTTAAGTGGGACGGACAGACAGCAGCAGCGACTGTATCTGCAGCGATTTTCTGTAAATATTAACATATAATGTGCTCTGATTGCTACTGTGACTGCATTTATAGTAGCATTTTGTTCTGGGGAGTGATGGATGCATGGATGCGTTCATATTTTTGTCTCTTGCTTCTATGGTCATAATCACTCACATCCTAATGTTATCTTATTGTTAACACACTCATATAATCACGCACAACAAGTGAATGTCAATGAATGCAAGCAGCTGCTCAGTTTAATCCAACCCAAGAGAGAAGAAAGAACCCAACCCAACCCAAGAAAGAAGTTTGCTCAATAGTGCAAAATAAAAGAATTGAATTCAGCAAAACATTTTATTATATAATACTGTATATCCAGAGAGAGGGTAGATAAGTTTTTCCTTGAGTGGTCAGTCTTCATAGAAACTCATTCCACCTCCTACAGGGAGAGAAAGACGGCAGAAAGCAGACCACTTTCATACAATTCCTGGAAAGTGATTAGGCTGAAATTAATGAGTGAAACTGATAAACAAAATGACAGCTCCTTTAAAAAAATAAAATACTATACCTCTTATTATTATATATTATATAATTTTTTATGTATTTATGTTTTCCCTGAATGTTCAATGTTGAGGGTAGGGGATTGTTTATAAATGTTTATAAAAGTTATTTTAAGTATGTATGACTATGTCCTTTAGATGCCAAAAACCAATAAATATAATGTTATATATATATATATATATATATATAAGATAGGATTTGGAAGCAAAAAAAATAAATAAGAAAACTGTAAAGAATTAATAAGCCCTGGGAATTTTACCATCCTTCATAAACAGAAGAATACCTGCTTATAATAACAGACCAGTCTGATGTGTGTAGATGTGTGTGTGTGTGTGTGTGTGTGTGTGTGTGTGGTTATATTGTATTATTTGCATGAATTATATAAATAAAAGAAAGAAATAATAATAAGAAAATCCCATCTGTTCAACAGTTGTAACTTGAGATTTACTGTATCAGTGACTATAGGGATGTCTCTCGCTTTACACGTCTCCATCACCTCCTAAAACAGAGAGAGAAAGGTGCTAACTTAAGATAATGTAAAATTAAATGTCATCCAGTAAACACACTGTAATGTTCACTTTAGGCTGCACTCAACAAAATCTTTATGTACACATAAATGTTTCATCAGTCTGATCAAAGTTGGGCTGCAAATCCAACTGCCAGTTTATTAGGTACACCGAGCTAAAACCAATACAGTCTAACTTTAACAACAAATCTAATCACCGAATATAAACTCTGTATTTTAACGAACGCCAATAACTGCAATTAATTTGAGGTAAATGTAGGTCTGGTTATGGTAGCTAGTGAAGTGTTTCTCAGGCTAACTAACTACAATTAGAATCTAACTAGCTATTATATAACGATAAACATTAACTAAAGCTGGCCACATAAAATACCACTACTGACTAGATCTATGAGAGGTCAGCTAATGCGATAAAATGTCAAAAAATTTTACCAGCAACTGTGTTTGGGGAAACATTGAAATGAATGGAGTTCAGTGCTGGAACTATTCAGTGTTTGGATCTATCGGCTGCCCCATGACACGCGTCACTTCCGCATTCTCCAATTCCTATAGGAGTCTATGGGAGTGTCACAACTCTCTTTTTCAACGGCTCTGGGTCAAGTGAGCAGGAGGCCTCGCCCCTGGTGTGTGTGTGTGTGTGTGTGTGTGTGTGTGTGTGTGTGTGTGTGTGTGTGTGTGTGTGTGTGAGGGGCTCTGGAGAGGGGAAGAAGAGAAGAGTTCACCGCTGTTTATTCCAGTGGGATTCTAGTAGGAAACAAGCCGGGGGTGTAGGGCGTGGCTGTGGCCGACACCAGCCTTAATAAACTCTCTTGTTCTGAACAGAAAGCCTCATCCTTGTTAAAGAACGCTACAATATAAATGTAAGAAGTGTCCTATAGTTACAGAATAAAGTCACATGTTACTGTGTTCAAATGAGTGAATGTGTGTGTTGATGTATGATGTGATGTTTTGGGAGGGGTTTGGGTTATGATGTAATGTTTTGGGAGGGGTTTGGGTTAGGATGAAACATTAACCCCTCCCAGTCCATTACATCATAACCAAAAGACAGATTTAAATGAATTGTTTAATTGTCGTAACTTTGGATTAAGTGCTGTACCAACTGTCTCCGTGCAGAAATTGTCCCCTCATGCACTGATTCAGTATGACCCTGAGATAGAGGGGCCGGTGCGGGATAGCAGGGGGCGCTGTGTCCCTGTCCTTACGGGTGAGACTGATAACACCTTGTTCATCATAAACACACACACTTATAAATCAAGACTGTGTAATGAATATTAATACGATTTAAAATAGAGACAGTAGCAGAATATGCTCTAAGGATTATGGGTAATTCTTCTTGACCAGAGTTTCACATGAATTGGGACTGTGAAACAGGGGGAACTAGGAGAGACTACAAGTAGGGAAATGGTGAGACCATGTTAAGAAACTATAGGAACTAAGACTACAGGTATGAATCTTGGGTAACCAGGAGAATGTGGAACTGCAAAATAAAAAAAAAACATTGAACATAGGGAGCTATGAAAGTAATTAATTTTCTGACCGAATTTAAAAGGAACTAGGAGAGACTAGAACTATGATACTAGAGGAACCAGGAAAGACTAGAACTTAAAAATTAGGGAAACTAGGAGAGACCATATTTTGTAAATTATAATGAATAGTTGTTATGGCTTTGTTATTACAACAGCAATTAACCTATGGGTTATACATTGTAAGTGTGTGTGTGTGTGTGTGTGCGTGTGTGTGTGTGTGTGTGTGTGTGTGTGTGTGTGTGTGTGTGTGTAGGTGAAACAGGGCCCCTGGTGTCTAAGATCACTGACTTCACTCCATTTGAGGGATACGCAGGAAATCCGGAACAAACAGAGAAGAGGAAGCTGCGTAATGTGTTTGAGGACGGAGATGTTTATGTGAACAGTGGAGACTTGATGAGGATGGACCACCAGGGCTTTGTCTACTTCCAGGACCGGGTTGGAGACACTTTCAGGTGTGTGTGTGACAAAAAGAAAGAGAGAGACAGAGAGAGAGAGAGAGACAGAGAGACAGAGAGAGAGGTGTAACTGAGAAAAATATGAGAGAAATTCAATAGGAGAAAAATAACATTCATATTTTATGACTAAACATGATAACTAAAACCCCTCCCAAAACGTTACATCATGACTAAAACCCCTCCCAATATGTTACATCATGACTAAAACCCCTCCCAAAATATTACATCATAACCAAAACCCCTCCCAAAACATTTCATCATAACCAAAACCCCTCCCAAAACATTCCATCATAACCCAAACCCCTCCCAGTCCTTTTCATCATAACCCAAACCCCTCCCAAATTATTACATCATAACCCAAACCCCTCCCACATCATTACATCTATGGCGGCAACTAATGATTATTTTGATAATTGATTAATCTGTCGATTATTTCTTTGCTTAATCGATTATTTGGATTAAAAGGCCAATTTTTACTTTCTGTATTTTTTAGAAAAAAACTTTATTTCACATTCTGCCCGATGTTCTCCTTCAAACACTGTGCAGATTTAAGGGTATGAAAAAGGTATTAAATGTATCTATGTGGGCTAATGCTATACATTGTGCAAAGGATTTTTAAAATATTAACATTATATTTTGAAAACAAAAAAAAACAACTGATTGTCCACAAGCTTTAAAGCAGAAGTTAAATCACTATATTAAAAAAACTAAAAAAGAAACAAAACAAAAACACAAACTAAGTGTTAACTGGTAAGAGGTTGATGTTCTGCAGTAACACACACATTCACTCATCTGAACACAGTACCATGTGACTTTATTCTGTAACTATAGGACACTTCTTACATTTATATTGTAGCATTCTTTAACAAGGATGAGGCTTTCTGTTCAGAACAAGAGAGTTTATTAAGGCTGGTGTCGGCCACAGCCACGCCCTACACCCCCGGCTTGTTTCCTACTAGAATCCCACTGGAATAAACAGCGGTGAACTCTTCTCTTCTTCCCCTCTCCAGAGCCCCTCACACACACACACACACACACACACACACACACACACACACACACACACACACACACACACACACCGGGGGCGGGGCCTCCTCCTCATCTGACCGAACATGTAATAACAGTTCCCCAACATGACCTGAATAATATGGGATGCTGTATAGGCCATAATTATTGAAAAATCTCTTACAAACACGAATGAAACGAAAAGATCAACCTCAGTGAAATTCATTCATACGCATAACTGAAAAAAGCCTCCGACTCAGTTAAGCACAAACCCCGCCCCACAGCTGATTCTAAAGATTTCATTGGTCGGAAATGTTATTCTCTGACTAAATGTGTGTCTTTAAGATTTCGATATTTGAAAATGTGCCCACGGAGACTATTTTTGGTTCCGCAAGTTCTTAAGTTCTTGCTTTGTTTTCCTTCACAAGGAACAATGAGGAGGACGATACTGAAGCTTTCTTTTTTTTTTTAGAAGTACACTGCAGTTAGTTTAGAGGACATTCAAAGAGCTTTTGAGGGCATGAATATGAAAAGCCTGCTCAGAGAACTTGAGGACCACACAAGAACCATCCATTCATTGTTGCAAGCTGTAAGGTCTGTGGATGAGGACAATTCCTGTTTACTGGAACTGGAGTCCTTGCACAGATGAAGCTTGTCTTCACTGGAGCAGAGATATGGTTCCATGCAAAGACCAGCTGAAAACATAGTTACTCCAACAACTCTGACCCACTTGTCAGGAAGGCCTCGGTATGCCATCTCTCATGAGTAGATCTCATACTGCCTTACTTTAGGTATGAACCGGCAGCGAACTGCAAACTTCTTGGGCGTTAGCCGACGTACACTTTAGAGACATGGACAACACCTTGATGTTCAGCCACTGACATACACCAGAATGTCAGATCATGCTCTAAACAGAGCTGTAAGGAATATTTTGGAATGCATGCCTAATGCAAGAGAAGGATGTGTTCATGGAAGCCTTAGAGCATGCAATATCCGAGTTCAACGTTGGCGAATCAGACAGAGCCTTCATGAAGTTGGTCCTATTGGACGAGCATTCAGACGACGGCATGCAAGAGTTTACGATGTTCAAGCTCCAAACCAATGGACCAGTAGAAGGCTATCATTTTATATATTATCAGTCATTTAATGAGTAGCTAACAAATACTGTTGGCAGGGGGTTATAAGTAAAGTAATAATATTACTTTTGTAATAAGTAATAAATTATTTATTTATTTATTTTGCCAGGCTACAAACCATTGGCGAGTCTGGTAACGAGGTCCAATCAATGTGTTCTTTTCACTAGTGTTTGTAAGAGGCTTTTCAATAATTATGGCCTGTACGGCCCCTTGTACAATAACATCCTAATCCTAATCACATCATAACCAAAACCAGAGAGAGAACGCAGGCTCTCAGGTTTTCTCGGTTCTCAGGAACTCAGGTTTTTGGTTGTGATGTTGTTTGTTTTTCATGCAGATGGAAAGGAGAAAACGTGGCCACCACTGAAGTGGCTGACATTATTTCAGTGCTGGATTTTGTTGAAGATGTGAGTGTGTACGGTGTCGAGGTTCCAGGTAAAAAAAACCAAAAAAAACATCAACCATAAAACCACATTTCATCTCATCCTTAATATTCAGTCATATCGGCTTTATTTCCAACAGTGTGTGTGTTTGTATTAAAGGTCACGAGGGGCGTGTCGGCATGGCAGCGCTGAAACTGAAGGAAAAGCAAGAGTTTGATTGCAAAAAAGCTTTCAAACACGTCACCAACTTCCTGCCTGCGTACGCCCGGCCACGCTTCATACGCATCCTGGTACACACACACACACACACACACACACACACACACACACACACACACACACACACACACACCAACATTTTTCTATCTCCCTGTAAGAACCTTTTATTGACATAATGACTATTGTAGATAATTAATGCGACATTACAAACCTTAACCTTAACCTCAGTAAATTCAGTGAGTGTGAGCCAGTGAGTAGTGTATTAATTATAGATAAATATGCTGCTAACAGACACGTAAATTCAGAAAAATGACTAGTATTATTATTAATATTATTATTATTATTGTTGTTGTTGTTGTTCCAGAGGAGCATGGAGCTGACCGGGACATTTAAACAGGTGAAAACATTTCTGATGAAGGATGGATTTGATCCTGAGAGAGTGACTCCGCCCATCTACTTCCTGCAGGAGAGCAGCAAGAGCTACATACCTCTCACACACACACACTACAACGCTATCATATCAGGGCAGATCCGCTTCTGAACACACACACACACACACACACACACACAGAGAAGAGCAAGCCTCTTCACTAGGACAACAGAAGCCACGCCTACATCACTAGGACAGTACAGGGGCCACACCTCCTTCACTAAGACAGAACATAGGCTACACCTCCTTCACTAGGACAGAACATAGGCCACACCTCCTTCACTAGGACAGAACATAGGCCACACCTTCTTCACTCGGACAGAACAGAGGCCACACCTCCTTCACTGTGATTTGAACTCAAGTGTAAAATTGAAAAAGGGAATTGATTCAATAAACTTAATAAATTAATCTTTTTAATGAAAAAGATTTTTAATAATTGAATGGATTAATAATCAGTAAGATTTTTAATAATTGCAGTTTTCTTTCTTTCTTTCTTTCTTGATTTCCATCCAGATCTTTCATTCTGATTGTAAAAATGTGAATTAAAAAAAAAAAAAAAACTGAATGGAAAAGACTGAAATTTGATAAATGTCTAAAAACATAATAAAAAGGTGTTAATGCTCGGCTCAGTTGTAAAACGTGGTCTATGGATAAAGATGTTATGTGAAGAAGTTAGATGGAAACAGGCTTTTTGTGTGAATGAATGATCTAAACATCATCACAGAAGAACTCGTGCTGATTGGACAGACGAAGTTTTCCAAATGTGTTCCTGGAGCAGAAGTGTACTTTGGTTCACCTGATCAAATAAATAATGAGCATGTTTGCTTTGAGGAAATATTTTAGTAACTAAAACTGTTGACTCTTCATCCAGCAGGGGGAGCTGTGAGGACTTACACAACTGGTGGCAGACGGATTTCAAACGACTGAGTGTATAAATAAACACGTTCGCCACACACTCATACTGTTTTTACTGAAAAGCTGCTGGAAGAAAGGTGATCCTTCACACGCCAGGAGCCAGGTTAAAAATAGTCAGGGGGTTAGTTTTCAACAGGTCACATGGCTGAAGTATGAATGAAGGAGCCTCAACCTGTCAGACATATTTTGTCTTTATTATATTAACATCAAGAACTAGCACCTGTAGCGAGGTACATTAAAGACTGAAACACTCACATCTGCTTGTTTCTTAAGCTTTCCAGATATGTTATAATAAATTTTTTTTTAAAATTTAAAGGAAAAAAAAAAAGCTGAGACTTGGGGTTATTTTAGTGCGGACTGAACCTGTCCATGGTCGCTCCCTTGATGGATATATTTAGATCACAGCTCATTGGCTCTCAGTTTCTCTGTAATCACATGATTCAGTAAGGGCAGAAGTCAAACGCAGATTCAATTTCAGCTTCAAAAGCCTGCACGTACACACACTCACACACACACACACACACACACACACACACACACACACACACACACACACACACACACACACACACACAACCTGAACCCAATCTCTGAACGGATTTGGAATCACGCCGATGCCAAATGTTTAAACAGTAAATTCTACACAAAGTTTAAAATGACGTCAGAGAAGCTGTGCTTCTGTGGGTTTTAAGCTACCTTATTGAGTTCATGGCCACGCCCCATAAAACAAGCGCTTACAATGTCAATCAGTGCGTATTAAAATGACGTGTATAGTACACATGGAGTTCATAGTCTGACAAGTGTGCATACATGGTGAAGATACACCCAGCTTTGTGATTTATAGAGATAACTTATCCCATGTGAATTGATCAGAATTACTACAGACGTCCTGCGAGAACATTATACCGAATACACACATCTATAAAACTAACCACGTCTGAATAGTAAACACCCAGAGGCCTCTAAAACACATCAAGCACCCCAAAGTACCCCAAAAGCACAACCTTAATCCATAGACTCACCCCACATCTCTCCAAAAAACATCAAGCACCACAAAATACACAAATCCATACATCATCCTAAATACACCCCAAATAAATGAGACCTAGGTCTTGTTCAGATGGTACTGACAGCAAGGTTCACATCTGGTATTATGTCTCAAATGAGTCCCCATTGACCATTTCAGCTGTACCAGGATTGCCAAATCTACCAAAAGCAACCAAACCCCAAACTATTATCCAATACCAAATAAAAACTCATTAGTCTCCATATACATAGGTATCGGATTTTCGTAATTAAGCCTTCAGGTGCTCAGATCAACCTGCCTGATCCATCCTGATGCCCTACTTCTGGTTGGAGATCTCATTAACTGGAAGTCACATGCTGCTGCTGAGGCCCCACACGTTGCAGCCTAAAGATCATTGAGATTACTGAGCATGGTACCACTTAAAAACCATAAATATTGCTTTGGACCTCAATTCATATGAACAGAATGAATTTTCCTGGTTACACAACTGCAATATTTGACCATGTAGCATTAGCACATTTATAGAAGGGATTTATTTATTTATAATCGCACTATCCGGTGTCACCCAGATGAGGATGGGTTCCCTTTTGAGTCTGGTTCCTCTCAAGGTTTCTTCCTCATATCGTCTCAGGGAGTTTTTCCTCACCACCGTCACCTCTGGCTGCTCATTAGGGATAAATTCATACATTTAAAATCTATATCCTGAATTTATATATTTCTGTAAAGCTGCTTTGGGACAATGAACATTGTTAAAAGCGCTATACAAATAAAACTGAATTGAAATAAAAGCTTTACTTTATTCATGATGGTCATCTCGAATTTTCTATAATCACATTTCATGGGCTTTGAATAATCACACAAACAAGAAAAGAGACACGTCTAAACATATGTGCGAATCTCATATATTGTATATTTCTTAATGAAGCAATATTAAAGTCACACAATTCCGTTAAATATTTGGTGCTGAAATTGTGAGGACTTCACCAATTTACTGCCAAAGAGTCATAGAGCAACGATTCAGTGGAGTTTAAGTTGATAAAAAAAACTAGTGTGTATAAGAGAAGAGACAGCTGGGCAATTCAAAAGTGGTGGAAAACCTCAGACCTCCACAAGCATCCCAGATTTCCCCCACACGTCGTCTCGGTGATCAGATCTCAAGATGGAGTTGACCCTGTTTACACCTGTACAGATCCGATCACCCAAGATGGACGTTAATACTGGCACCATAGACACACCCAACCCTAAACATTACATATTAGCTCAGCCCAGTGAGCCAAACACACCCTAAAACTGACCCAGATGCACCAAAAACGCTAATGTGTGTGAATATAATTCAGTGTACTGTACATGGGGCAGGATTGTGTTCATGAGCTTGGCTGTGGATTTTTTGGTAGATACATAGGTGAAGCTCAGTGTGTGTGTGTGTGTGTGTGTGTGTGTGTGTGTGTGTGTGTTTATGTCATTATTAGATCCAAATGTCCCCATGATGACAGGAACATGCAATTATTTTGATTATCTGGGTACAAGCCGTCCCATCAGAGCAGGTGTGGCTAACAACATCTATACAATTGGCTCTCAGATACATTAGTTAGCATTAGCTTGACTAACCATGTCAAAAAGATTTCGCACCGTTGTGTGGTTACCATAAAGCAGTGGTGACTTAGTGATCTACTCATCAGAAGGTCGTGAGTTCTAATCCCAGTCCCACCAAGCCGTCACTGCCACATTCTTGAGCAGGACCCCTACACCTCGTTTGATCAACTCACTTTAAATAAGAGCATCAATCCAAACAAGGAAATGTAAACGTAATATAAAACTCAGGCTAATGTTAGCATAAAATTTATTTTAGGGAAATGTAAGTGTTAGGTTTCTGCAGTTGGGCGGAGGGGAGGATGCGGCAGTAGACAGTAGCATAGCATTATAACGTTAGCATATACTGTATGTGCGTGCTTCAGTGCATGTTAGTAGGCGTGTGTCAGTGCTGACTCAGCACAGAGAGACAAATATCGAATGTTCATCCAGCAAACAAACCAAAGGCTGCTGATAAAGTCACACAGTGTGTGTGTGTGTGTGTGTGTGTGTGTGTGTGTGTGTGTGTGTGTGTGTGTGTGTGAACTCTGCACCTCTGGTGACATTAACACACACACATGAAAATGTCATGAGCAAAAGTCCAAAATGGTCTCATGTTTCCCATATAAATGCATTATCTAGGTAAAAAATAATGGGTTCTACTTAGCATATCAACACAGGCAGTGGTAGCTCAGTGGTTAAGACGTTGGGCTACTGATTGGAAGGTTGTGAGTTCAAATCCCAGCACTGCCCAGCCACCACTGTTGGGCCCTTAAGCAAGGCCCTTAACCCTCAGCTACTCAGATGTATAAATGTAAGTTGCTCTGGATAAGGGAGTCTGCCAAAGGCCGTAAATGTAATTATGTAGTGCGCTAGTAATGGATGTCGCCCAGGTGGATTCTGTTGAGAATCAGAGCTCCTTTAACGTCCACATGGATTGAGATTCGTGACTTGATCCCATATGTTGACGTATCACTTTTTGAAACAGGAAGTCAGAGCGATGAAGTGTTAAAATGCTTGAGAAAACAGCCAATAGCGTTAGAGATACTCCACGCCACACCCCCGTCCAATCTAAACAAACCTGACAGTATCTGAACGAACCAGCTAAATATGCAGAATGGTGAAGTGTTTATAATGCTGTGGAGGACTTCTCACCACCAGCTTCACCTACACCTGTCCACCTTAACCAGGACGATATCCTGGTCACACTATACCT
Source organism: Cranoglanis bouderius (assembly GCA_023630585.1). Taxonomy (NCBI): domain Eukaryota; kingdom Metazoa; phylum Chordata; class Actinopteri; order Siluriformes; family Cranoglanididae; genus Cranoglanis; species Cranoglanis bouderius. The sequence goes on along the minus strand of CM042557.1, from coordinate 907,070 downwards.
GAGTCGAGGTCGAGCTTTGGCGGCGTCGATGGTGACACAGAGCCGAAGGGTCATCACCGGGAGACATCTGACACGTCTGAGTGGAAGATAAAATGGCTCCAACTCAGTCACACAAACTCCGCCCCCTTTCAAATGAATAAATAAACTCCAAACATTTACACTTAGTTGGAAGGCTAATGTAATCATTTTCCTGGAAGTGATGAACCATAAAACTAAACTGAGAATATCTCCAAAACTATTTTGTACTTTTTCCTAGACATCCGATCATATTGGTGTTCACCAATAACACTAAGAGATCATTACAAAAAGCTCTGAATCACTGATTTTGATTTCAGGGCCACTTTAAGGCTCTGTGTCTGTCAGCACGGTAATGAAGTGCACACGTGCTCTCAATAAGACGTGGAGCTGTTTTTATCTGCAGAGGTTCAGGAGGTTCAAACTGAGGCATCTCAAAATATCCGTGGGGTGAAATCCAACACAACCCTCTCACACTCTCACTGTGCGGTGTGACCTACAGCACAGCTTCGTGTTAGCGTAACGTTAGCATAACGTTACTTGGCTTGATCTTATCATAATGTTAGAGTGACATTTGTGTTAGTTTGGCCTACTTTTAGAATGAGGTTAGCATAATGTTAGCAGGAATGTAGGTTTAATGACGTTCTGCTGCCAGGTTTGCTATCTGTGTGTGTGTGTGTGTGTGTGTGTGTGTGTGTGTGTGTGTCAATAGCTGATTAACAGCACAGACTTTATCACACTGATAAACATGCCTAAACCCACTGACCTCTTTTTACATAAACACACACCTTAACCACACAACACACACACACACACAGAGCACAACAGTATAGTACGCACAAATGCACAGCTGTAGTGTGGCACAATACAGTACACACACACATGCGTGGAATAACCTCACTTGGATCTCTCCTTACTTAACTGACACCTCTCTCTCTCTCTTACACACACACACACACACACACACACACACACACAAAATAGTGTTCAGCCTCTCAAGGTTACAGTGAGAGTGAGATAAGTGTGTGAAGTGATACAGAGACTGTACAGTTTATGAGCAGCAGTTCGTATAACACACTAATACTTTTTATTACACACACACACACATACACACACACACACACACACACACACACACACACACACACACCAGGTGTAGTAACCCCCTTGCTAATTTTACATCAATGTAATTCAACCTTCCCTCCATTTTAAAAAGATCACTACACCCCTGCTCACTCCAGAAAGACCTTTCATCAGATGTTACGCTGAAAAACATGTACTCTCACTTACTATGTCAGTTGTTAATAATAATAATAATAATAATAATAATAATAAGGAGCTAACTCTTTGTTAAAGCTAACTTATACCGTCATAAAACAAAGTACTAAATATAACCACCTATTTAATATCACACAGAGAAACTGTTACTGACGTAGCTAAACATGATTAACGAAATAGCTAGCATGGTTGTTAGCTATGTAAAGAGACGCTCCGGCCAAAATCTAAACTTTAACCATCGATATATTTTACGTAAACATGTCTACTTGCATCTTACAGCGATTACCCAGCAGGCTCTGTGGTGAGATTTCCTGGTCTGAATACCGCGGAAACCACTTCTTGATTACGTATCTTGGAGGTGGAGGCCAAATTTAAAAAACTACGATGGTTATGGTGGACATTTGGGTGAGGGGGCAATGGGGAGAGAAGGGGGAAATGGAGGGTGGTGATCTCTCTGCTCTCCATTTTGTACCAAATAGACAGAATTACCGCTAAGCATTTTCTTCAGTGGAAGACCCAGTAACTCCGTTTATAATTCTCTGGTCTGAAGTGCTGGCTGTGCACTCATAAATATCCATAATGTTTCAGTGATGTAGAGACTGCTTTAGTGTTTGCAAACAAAATGACACGATTAGCTTCATGATGATGCTAACAGGGTAATCCTTCCTTCATCCACCTTCTGTCAGCTTGGAAAGGTGTCTGATTTAAAGTGCACCTATTATGCTTTTTCAGATATTACCTTTCATATAGTGTGTTATATAACTTTGTGAATGTAAAAAGTCTGCAGTGTTTCAAAAATCAAAGGCGCACGACAAATGGAGTTACCTGAAACGAGTCGTCAGTATTTCCAGACTTACTTCCTGTATAAAACTACGTAGGTTTGTAACAAAAAACCCACCTCTGGTCTTCATTGGCTGCTCGCAAAGAGTGTGTACTTTGACCCGCCCTCAAACACTACAGTGGTAGTTTCCCTGAAAGAGCTGGGTTCCTGTTGTCGCCATGTCTAGGAGACGTTGTCTTCTTGCGCCGCCAAACCAAAACCACTTTGCACGAACTCCAAAGGATGAGGATGTAAAGAGTCAGTGGTTAGAGCGTTTTTAAAACGATACCAAACCAGTTCAACTCCGACCTTCATTTGTGTTCCCATCATTTCACTGACAACTGCGTCTCCAATATAGCTGAAGTCAACGCGAGATTTGCGAAACGATTATTTATTTAACATGGGGCTGTACCCACTTTATTTGGACCATCTTGCGTTTCTGGATCACAACCTGCAAATATGATTAATAATTTATGTATGTATTTTCTACCGAGTGTTCCAAATGCGTAGTTTTGTGTTGTATATGTGTACAGCCAGTGCACAAATGTTAGCCTGTTAGCCTCTGCTAACCAAATAACTCACGTTATTGTCTTGAAATACAGTTGCAACCAAAATTATTCAACCCCCAGTGCAAATCAGGTTTATTGCGAAAATCTACAGATTTTCAGCTGTTTGCGATGAACAAACCAAACAAAAGCAATTGAAATAGCTCGACACAACGAATGCTTCAAGTGGTTTCCCCAAATTCAACTGAAAATGCAACTTATAATGACTTTTCCGGTCTCAAAATTATTCAACCCCCTGAATAGAATCCCTCACAACAGCACAAATATGCAAAACAGGTGTTGTCTCAAGCATACTTGATGCAACTAATCAAGGGCTTCATTAGTTGCACCAGGTGTGCTTGAGCTGGAACACATGAAATACCTGAACTTGCTAGGGGCAGAAAATACATGAAATACCTGGACGGGGCAGAAAAAGGAAGCCATCAATGGCTGCACTGTACATTATCCAGATAAACAGATAATGTACAGTGCCCTCCACTGCCTTTACCCTTGGTAAATATGAGTGAATAAGGCTGTTAAAAATTCACAAGAATACTCTGCTCTCATTGGTATCAAACAATGATATAAACATCTTTGTTAAATATAGTCGTGCAACAATTATTGGCACCCTTTTAATCGATACTTTGTGCGAGCGATTATGAACTGGAGTGATGTAACTGAGGACGAGGAACTTTCAGAGCCAGAATTCACACACCATGCTGACACTGCGCACATTTCTACAGCTGAATGGTTTACAGTAGAAATGTGGTGTCATTCTGACTATGTTAAATAAGAACTACAACAATAACAACAAACACTTTTGTGGATAATGGCATTGCATCACACCCCATATAGACACAGACACAAAAATAGAGAGAGACAGACAGAAAGAGAGACGGTAAAAAACAGCAATAGAGACAATAAGACAGACTCCGTGAGAGAATAAGAAAGCTTGAGTTGGACAGTAGGACAGAGAGACCACTACAGTGCGACAGAGAGAGAGAGAGAGAGAGAGAGAGAGAGAGAGAGAGACAGGTGATAAGAATGTGCTGGTGCAGGGTGTTGGGTTTCACAGGGCGTCAGGTTACGTGAGGAATGCATGCACCGCGCTATATAACAGACCACTCTGCTCTCGCACTGCACTTCGCTTCATACACACAGCCGTGCATGCTGCAGGAATTACCCACAATCCCCCGAGGAGGAACATGCTGAGAGTGCGCTGTCTGAGAGGAGGAAGCCGAGGAGCCGAGGCTGCTCACTTAATCGGAGCCATGGTCAGTACACACAACTGTAACATTCACATTACAAATATTAAACAACAAAAATGACAACATCCTCATCACTGTACGGCCGGAGCACCTTAATTGAACGTTACAATTCAAACATTTTTATTAATTCAGTGGTGAGTTATGAGCATTTATACATTTATATACTACAACACATTTTCAGCACTATTTACATGCACTAAACTGAACATGTACTAAAACACTATCCTTAATGATAACATTAGTATTATCATTTTTACCTCAGATAACGTGTTCAGTTTATGCAGTTACACATCATTTGTAATATTAAATTACTGTATCAATGTATGGTCAGAACACAGTTATACAATTAACATGAAATCATAAACAAGTTTTTGAACATTTAACATTAAAACAAACACTAAATGCAAAAAAAATGCAAAAGCTTTATAGAATTATTCCTGAAACATTTTCAGCGTTATTTTTAACAGAACTGTCATTATTATTATTAAAACTATTTTACGCCTGGAGTTATGCAAATAATGCAAACATTTGGGGCACATATGAAGTTTTTTTTTTTAGTTTTCACAAGTAAATAAACATTCTCTGTATTGATATGAGAATAAAATGATCTTTCTCTCTCCCCCCAACACCAAAAGTGCTGCCTCTGTATATGAGATTTTTGCTCATCATTTTTTCCACATGAACAAAAGCATGTTGACCTTTGTGTTGGCAAAACGTGCTGCTCTTATCTGTGTTATCGGTGATGGAGAGGATTTATTCCTCTGCAGCTGTGCAGCAAACGGAGACGCCAAAGTACACACTTCTGTACTCAGTACAGGAAGAAAGAAATTCAGGGCAGTCGTTCATTCATTCATTCACGTGTTGATTCATCCGGCCCTTCAGTGCTGCGTTCTCTCGTGCAGTCGGTTATTTAATCATCCTTTTCTTTATATTCATTCATATGAGGAAAATAGTTTTACTATATTTCTGTGGCACATTTTATATCTTCATGCATCCATTCATAAATTTACTAATGTATTCATAAAGTCATGCATTTACTTAAAACATTTATTCATCCATGCTTTCATTCATTCATTCGGTTAATCATACATGTATTTATTTACCCTGTATCTTACTCACACGTCTTTGCCAATTTACTTACGTATTTAATTAATTCATTATCTACTCACTTACTCGTATATATTATATACACGTGTGTGTGTGTGTATATATATATATATATATATATAGCATATAAAGTATTCTTAATATCTTCATGCATTCATTCATAATCTTCCTCTCATTCAGTCCACCTTCAAATATTTAAATGTATATTGTACATTTTGCCTCATTTACATCAATAAAATGAATACATTAACGTAGAGATGGCACTAATCTGAAATCCGACATCACCACCAGGCTGATACCATCATAAAATGGTAGATCGGCTATCAGAGCATACAGATCGGATATCGGACCCTGTAACAACCAGCAAATACTAAAAATGGATTTTAATGTATTTTTAGAAGCTTGATTAGTTTTTTTTTTTTTTTATGATTGGGGTCAGTGGGAGCTCAGTGGTTAAGACATTGGGCTACTGCTCGGAAGGCTGTGAGTTCAAATCCCAGCACTGTCAAGCTGCCACTGTTGGGCCCTTGAGCAAGGCCCTTAACCCTCAACTGCTCAGATGTAGAAATAAAATGAAATGCATTACGTTGATAATTTCTTTATCTAGTATAGGCGATTTTGCCGTGAAGATGATTTTAAAGAAACTATATCGGAAAAGAAAAAGCGGCATGGTGCTCTCTCTATATAAATGACTCAACATGAGTATGTAAAATTTAAGAAAGGCATTTTTAGTTTTAGATCTTTACTGTATTGAGGTGTAGTTTTTCAGTTTTAAATTGGACATTATTGTTGAATCAGAGTTTTATTTTCTTCAGATCGGTCGTACGGCGTCCCGTTGGGTTCAGAAGGCGTTTCAGAGCTCGAGCTCGGCGGCTGCCGTGAGATCACACGCAGCCGAGGACGTGGCCGTCACTGAGCCTGTGCCTGAAGAGTGTCCAGTTTGCGCTTATAACGAGTGGGACCTGCTGGAGGAAGTGATTGTGGGGCGCGCGGAAAACGCACGCGTCCCTCCGTTTACTGTAGAGGTCAAGGTACAGACAAGCATTCATTCATTTATTCATTCACATTCACTCATTCACTTGCACACTTTCACTCATTTATTCACTCCTTTCTTTTTTTTTCGTCAGGCCAACACGTACGAGAAGTATTGGCCATTTTATCAGAAATACGGAGGGCAGACATTCCCTGAGGAGCACCTGAAGAAGGCGATTACTGAAATCGAGGAAATGTGCAATATCCTGCGCCATGAAGGCGTCGTTGTGAGGAGACCTGAACCCATCGACTGGTCCATCGAGTACAAAACCCCCGACTTCACATCCACAGGTGGGACAGAGTGAACTAAAGAGTGATCTTCATTAATACGAATCAAGTAAAGTGTGTCCTGATTGAGTAGTAGGGAAGATGACATACAGACGAGTACCTACAACCAGATAGACAGACAGAGAGACAGACAGATAAGTTAATATGCGTTTGCCGTTGTTGTTGTTGAAGAGACCGAAGTTAAACCTTACTGCAGCATGGCACACAATGCTGATGTATATTGCTCTCTGTGTGTGTGTGTGTGTGTAGGTATGTATGCAGCCATGCCGCGAGACATCCTGTTGGTTGTGGGGAACGAGATCATTGAGGCTCCGATGGCGTGGAGAGCTCGGTTTTTCGAGTATCGCGCTTACAGGCCACTCATTAAAGAGTACTTTAGACAAGGAGCAAAGTGGACCACCGCACCCAAACCCACCATGGCAGATGAGCTTTATGATCAGGTCTGTCACTCTCTCGCTCGCTCACACACACACATCTTGGTAAATTGAACACATCATCTACTTACCCCTTGGTTGACTTCTCTTGGTCCATTAAAAAAAAAAAAATTGTTATTTTCATAATCTTGCTCGTCACAGTTACAAAAAAACAAAACCCCACACAACATACAACATTACATCACATCCTGATGATGTCTGGAGTCAAAAATACTTACCGTTTCAGGTAGTTTTCTGAAGTGTGTTAGTGAGTGTACTCCAGTGTGTTCAGGTTTCTATTAAGGACAGGTGTGTTTGTTTTAAAACCAAGGTCATTCACACTCAGCAAAACTATCTCGCTTATCACCACTCCCACTTTTTCCATCTCTCTTACACACTTTTTTAAAACTCTCTCATGTTTGATAAGTGAGTCTCTTTCTATCTGGTGGTTTTGTTCGAGTAGGGATTGATCTTGTAAACATGGAGCTGTAAATGAGACACATTTAAATTAGAGCATTGACCGATCCACTTCAGGTGCTGACTGCATTTCAGCCTGACAAAACTGCTTAGAAAAACAGATGATTTTTTTCCCTCCCCCACAAAACATCTGGAAAAGAAGAACACAGAAAGTCAGTTTTATATATAATTTGCATATTGCCATGCAGAGCTTTATGTGGGATTTACCTTGCTCCTATGCGCTCTTGGGGACTGGCGGTGCGGTCAGGGTGGAGCATCAGGAGAAAAAAAAAAGAAAAAAAAAAAAAAAAGGCCATAGCATGGTTTAATAGCACTAGCTCTCCTCATATGCTGCAAGTGCACATTCAACTGTTATAATGCACACTTTAAAGTCATGTGGTTTTAGTACATTTGCATACTACTCTCTCTAGTGGTCATTCTGTGTAGTAATGAAAGTGTGTGTGTGTGTGTGTGTGTGTGTGTGTAGGATTACCCAGTACGTACAGTAGAGGACAGACACAAACTGGCTGCAGAGGGAAAGTTTGTCACCACTGAACATGAGCCATGCTTTGACGCTGCCGATTTCATCCGAGCCGGAACAGATCTGTTTGTGCAGAGGAGCCAGGTGACCAAAAAAAAACCAAAACAAACCATACACACATGAAGGAAGGATTGGGTGTAAGGAATGTGTGCGCATATGTATGTGTGTGTGTGTGTGTGTGTGTATACGTGTTATTTTGAGTCTTAGCGTTATTAATCTCCTAAACACCTCAGCATTCTTCATGTGGAGACGATGACTGTGAGGGTTGCGCGAAGATGAAACCACCTTCTCAAGCTCACAAGCATGCATACTCTGTGGTTTCATACTGGCCATCATGTACGAGTACTCACGTACTACAGGTGACACTATTAAAATCTTTTGTTGTGACAATTTCCACGACTACAGAAAGAAGATTGCTGTACCGCAAAGTAACCCATCTTTGAATGAACTGGCTTGAGCATGCCATGTTTGTAACACCCAATCCCACACTTGATCATGCCACCATGAAACCACATAGATACAGTATGCAAGCTTGTAAGCTTGGGAAGGTGTTTCATCTTTGCACAACCCTCACAAACATCATCTGGTCAGTTGCTCTAGTCACAGAATGCCACATGACGTCCCTTTTCTCCGCAATTATTTTATTGCCATATTGTTTGTGGAAGCCATTGTGGCTTGATGTCAAAGCCAATGACGTCTCAACAAGAAAGTACACTGTAGTGTTCATTACTTAGTAATGTTGTGTACCATTGCGTCTTTAAATTATATAGTTTTTATTTACTAACCCCATTTCAGTAAAAGTTGGGATTTTTTCTAAAATGCAATTAAAAACAAAAGTCTGTGACTTGTCAAGTCTGTTGAAACTTTAATTAACTGACAAAAGTACAAAGAAAATGTATTTAATTTTTTCACTGACCTGTTCATATGAAGCAAGCGCTTCTCCACCTCGCTCCTTCACGGCAGCGGCCCATCTAAGAGCTTTTCCAGATAATAACGTCATGACCCATGCCACCTTTTCCGTGTCGGATATGCTTCCGTGACAGTCGAAATACAATTCACATTGTAGCAAAAAACCCTTACATAATGCAGGATTACCGGCGTATGTGTGAGGCATAGGCCTGGGCAGCCGAGATGTAGCCGAGGAGATAGGCGTGACAGGCGGTGTCCTTTCGTTGATAGCTTGGGAGAGACGTTGTAAGTTTTGGTCTACTTCCCCTAGACGCCGGTGTTGTTCGCCGAGGAGCTGCCCGTGAGAGGTGATAGCCTGGCGAATTTCCTCCGCTGCATACATGATGGCGAAGTATTCTGTTATGTGGTGCACAGTTGACTGGATGCAAGTGCAGAGTACTTTCGATACTTTATTTATATTATAAAGATAAATATAAACAGTTTCAAAATGTGAGGCAGAAGAATGGTCAACAAACAGGCAGCGTTCAGTATCACGAGCAAACTGTGTAATCAGAGGCAGAGCAACAGACAAAATCCACAAACGTAGCAAAAGTTCCATAAACCAAAATAGACAGTCCCAGGGCAGAGACAATAATCCAAAATCCGTTAAACACAAGCAGAGTTCGTAAACCAGAGATAATCCATCAGAGAATAAACGCTTGGTAAATGTCAGATACAAAGATAGCACAAATACTTCGCGCCGGAAGTTTAAAACGATAGTCCTTATATATTAAACTTGAGATTGCCTACAGGTGTGTGTCATCAGAAGGCGGGTGATTGTGAGCGTGGGAGTGAGGGAGTGCTATGGGGAGTGTAGTCCGTGGCGGCCATATTTGTAGGCTGCTGTGCCTGCTGGGAATTGTAGTCAGGCTCGTAGCGCGACCTAACATGACCCAATTAATTGTATTTTGTAAATATAAACAAATTTAGAATTTGATGCCTTCAAGACATTCAAAAAAAGTTGGGACAGAGGCAAAATAAGAGGATCAGGTTAATTGGTAATGGGGATGGTATCAGGATTGGGCACAAAAGGAGCATCCACCAAAAGCTCAGTCTTTGCAAGCAAGGATGGGTCGTGGTTCACCACTTTTGAGAGAATTATCAGTCAGTTCAAAAAGAACACTGCTCAAATGCAAGATTGCAAAGAATTTAGGTCTTTCACCATGTACAGTGCATAATATTGTGAAAACATTCAGGGAATCTGGAGAACGCTCACTGCTTAAAGGGCAAGGCAGGAAACCACTGTTGAATGTGTGTGACCTTCCAGCCCTCAGGCAGCATTGCCTGAGAAATCGTCATGCTACTGTGATGAATATAACCACATGGGCTCGGGAGTACTTCGGAAAACTGTTGTCTCTTAACACAGTCCGCTGCTGCAACCAGAAATGCAACCCGAAATTCTATTACGCAAGGAGGAAGCCACACATCAACACTATGTAGAAACGCCAGAGTTCTCTGGGCCCGAGCTCATCTCAGATGGACTGAAAGTGGAAACGTGCTGTGGTCAGAGGAGTCCAAATTTCAGCTTGTTTTAAGGAAAAATGGATGTCGAGTTCTCCGTGCTTAAGATGAAAAAGACCTACCAGACTGTTATACAGTGGGGGGGAAAAATTATTTGAGCCCCTGCTGATTTTGTATGTTTGCCCACTAACAAAGAAACGATCAGTCTATAATTTTAATGGTAGGTGTATTTTAACAGTGAGCGACAGAATAACAACAAAAAAATCCAGAAAAACGCATTTCAAAAAAGTTATAAATTGATTTGCATTTTAATGAGTGGGGTCAAGTATTTGACCCCTTCGACTTAGTGCTTGGTGGCAAAACCCTTGTTGGCAATCACAGAGGTCAGACGTTTCTTATAGTTGGCCACCAGGTTTGCACACATCTCAGGAGGGATTTTGTCCCACTCCTCTTTGCAGATCATTAATGTCTTGAGGCTGACGTTTAGCAACTCGAACCTTGAGCTCCCTACACAGATTTTCTATGGGATTAAGGTCTGGAGACTGGCTAGGCCACTCCAGGACCTTAATGTGCTTCTTCTTGAGCCACTCCTTTGTTGCCTTGGCTGTGTGTTTTGGGTCATTGTCATGCTGGAATACCCATCCACGACCCATTTTCAATCCCCTGGCTGAGGGAAGGAGGTTCTCACCCAAGACTTGATGGTACATTGCCCCGTCCATCGTCCCTTTGATGCGGTGCAGTTGTCGTGTCCCCTTAGCAGAAAAACAAAGCATAATGTTCCCACCTCCATGTTTGACGGTGGGGATGGTGTTCTTGGGGTCATAGGCAGCATTCCTCCTCCTCCAAACACAGTGAGTTGAGTTGATGCCAAAGAGCTTGATTTTGGTTTCATCTGACCACAACACTTTCACCCAGTTCTCCTCTGAATCATTCAGATGTTCACTGGCAAACTTCAGACAGGCCTGTACATGTGCTTTCTTGAGCAGGGGACCTTGCGGGCGCTGCAGGATTTCAGTCCTTTATGGCGTAGTGTGTTACCAATTGTTTTCTTGGTGACTATGGTCCCAGCTGCCTTGAGATCATTAACAAGATCCTCCCGTGTAGTTCTGGGCTGATTCTTCACCATTCTCATGATCATTGAAACTCCACGAGGTGAGATCTTGCATGGAGTCCCAGACCGAGGGAGACTGAGTTATTTTGTGTTTCTTCCATTTGCGAATAATCACACCAACTGTTGTCTCCTTCTCACCAAGCTGCTTGGCGATGGTCTTGTAGCCCATTCCAGCCTTGTGTAGGTCTACAATCTTGTCCCTGACATCCTTGGACAGCTCTTTGGTCTTGGCCATGGTGGAGAGTTTGGAATCTGACTGATTGCTTCTGTGGACAGGTGTCTTTTATACAGGTAACAAGCTGAGATTAGGAGCACTCCCTTTAAGAGACATCTGGGAGCCAGAAATCTTGCTGACTGATAGGGGATCAAATACTTATTTCCCTCATTAAAATGCAAATCAATTTATAACTTTTTTGAAATGCTTTTTTCTGGATTTTTTTGTTGTTATTCTGTCTCTCACTGTTAAAATACACCTACCATTAAAATTATAGTCTGATCATTTCTTTGTCAGTGGGCAAACGTACAAAATCAGCAGGGGATCAAATAATTTTTTCCCTCACTGTAAGCCAAAGGTGCAAAAGCCAGCATCTTTGATGGTATGGGGGTGCATCAGTGCCCACGGCATGTGTGACTTGCATATGTGTGAAGGTAGCCTTGATGCAGAGGTGTATATTGGGATTTTAGACATATCAGGACATATCAAGGCAACGACTTTTCCCAGGAAGTCCATGGTTATTTCAGCAGGACAGTGCCAGGTCTCATTCTGCACGGGCTACAACAGTGTGGCTTCGTAGACACAGAGTGCGTGTGCTTGACTGGCCTGCCAGTGATCCAGATCTGTCTCCTATGGCGCATCATGAAGAGGAGAAACAGAGAATGGTGACTAAGGACTCTTGAACAGCTGAAGTCTTGTATTGAGCAAGAATGGGCAAAAATTCCATTTGCAAAACTGCAACAATTAGTATCCTCAGTTCCCAAACCATTAAAAAGTGTAATTAAAAGGAAGGGTGATGTAACACAGCAGTAAAATGCCTCTGTGCCAACTATTTTTTGAGTGTGCTGAAGGCATCAAATTCTAAATTTGTTTATATTTACAAAACACAATTAAGTTGGTCAGTGAAAACATTGAATATACTGTCTTTGTACTTTTGTCGGTTAATTAAAGTTTCAAGACACTTGACAAATCACAGATTTTTATTTTTATTGCATTTTAGAAAAAAATGCGACTTTTATGGAAATGGGGTTAGTATATTTAAAGTTCTATTCTATTACAGAACAGACTATAAAGAGCTAATAATGTTCACACCTGCTCACAGGTTACTAACTTTATGGGAATCGAGTGGATGAGGCGTCACCTCGCGCCCACCTACAAAGTGCACATCATCTCATTTAAGGATCCTAACCCCATGCACATTGATGCCACCTTTAACATCATCGGACCCGGACTGGTGCTGTCCAATCCAGACAGACCATGCCGTCAGGTGAGTGCTACACCCTCTTTGTTTTAGCTGAGCTACTATGCTAGGCACTTGCCTAATACAGTGCCCACCACTAATATTAGCACCCTTGGTAAATATGAGCAAAGACAGCTGTGAAAAATTGTCTTTATTGTTTAACCTTCTGATCTTTTGTTTAAAAGAAAAACCACAAAAATACTCTGCTCTTATGGATCTCAAACAATTGCACACAACACAGGTTTATAAGAAATATCTTTGTTAAATATAGCTGTGCAACAATTATTGTCAATCCTGGCACCCTTTTAGTCAATACTTTGTGCCACCTCCCTTTGCCAAGATAACAGCTCTGAGTCTTCTCCTATAATGCCTGATAAGGTTGGAGAATATATGGCAAGAGATCTGAGACCATTCCTCCATACAGAATCTCTCCAGCTCCTTCACATTTCGAGGTCCACGCTGGTGGACCCTCGTCTTCAGTTCAGGTTTTCTATGGGTTTCAAGTCAGGGGACTAGGATGACTATTGCAGGATCTTGATTTTGTGGTCAGTAAACCATTTTTGTGTTGATTTTGATTGATATTTTTGATCATTGTCCTGCTGGAAGATCCAACCATAGCCCATTTTAGGAGGTTTAAAACAAACAAGCAAATGGAGAAAAGGACAAGAGAAATGATTTAAGCACGAGGAAGTTGGGAACAGGGAACTAAGAAAGCTAGCAATGAGGGAACTAAAAAAACTCTACACCACAAATGTGAAGTCTAGGAACTAAGAAACTACAAACGAGGAAAAAGGGAAATTAAGAATAAAGGAACTGGAATGCAGGAAACAAGGAAGGTGGATAGGAGCTAGGCCAATAGCAAACTGTGGTGATCCGATGAAAGTACTCTATAATTACCATTAATGACTGATGTCAAGTGTCTTGTGTCCTTGTGCAGATCGAGATGTTTAAGAAGGCTGGCTGGACGGTGGTGCGTCCACCAACACCTTTAATTCCTGATGGTGAGTTTCACGTTCACACAGCAGTGAAAATTAATAAACCTTATACCTTACAAACATTAAGAGAAATAAATATCACAAACAAAAAGTAGATAGACACGTCATTTAAAAGTTCAGATAACAATATAACTGTATGCTGTAACAATTTGGTTTGCCATAGATCACCCACTCTGGATGTCCTCCAAGTGGCTGTCCATGAACGTCCTGATGCTGGATGAGAAACGTGTCATGGTGGACGCTAACGAGACTACCATTCAAAAGATGTTTGAAAATCTTGGTAAGTATCATGAAAATCATTTTGGACTGATCAACACGGCACACTTTTTCAGTGGTTTTAGCGTACTACATCTTCGTGAGTTTCCCCAATGTGAACACTTCTGCACTACAAGTGCACCATCTGAAATATAAAAGTTGTGCCTACATAAATATTCACCCCCTAAATTAGTTATGCTGCAACCAGTTGCCATCAGAAATCACATCATTAACTGACTGGAGTGGGCATCTGTGCGTTTAAAGTGTTACGTCATCTCAATATAAATACACCTGTTCCTGGAAGAACCCAGAATTAATTATTGAGCATATCTGGACACACAGCATCATGAACACCAAGGAGCAATCAAAACAAGTCCAGGACAAAGTTCTGGAAATGTTTCAATCAGACTTTGTTAATAAAAAATGATCCAAAACTTTGAACATCCCACATATTATTAAATCCATTTTTAAAAAATATAAATATGATTTAACTGCGACTCTGCCTAGAGGAGACATCAACCAAAAGTCAATGAGCAGGTACAGAGGGGATTAGTCAGAGACACAACCAAGAGGACAAGGAGACCTCTGAAGGAGCTGAAGAGATGTACAGCTCAGATGAGAGAAGCTGTTCCCAGGACAACCACAACCTGAACACGCCACACAGCCTGAACACGCCACACAACCTGAACACTCCACACAGCTGGACTTTATGGAAGAGTGGCTACTCGTACGAAATTCCATTTGGAGTTTGCCAAAATACTTGATACTGAATATATTGGAGACTCAAACATTTTGGCCTTTTCACAAAGTGCTATGTTGGCAGAAACCCAACAATGCTCATCACCCTGAGAACACTGTTCCTACTGTAAAACATGGTGGTGGTAGCATCATGTTTTGAAAATGCTTTTCATCAGCAGGGACTGTGAAACTGGACAGGGTTGAAGGCAAGATGGAGAGAAAAATAATTCAGGGCAATAATTCATAAGCACACTGCCATTTCAGTTTCACATTGTAACACTACAAAATGTGGAGATGTTCAAGGGAAATACTTACATAAACCATTGTTTAAAAAAAAGTCAAGTGGGACCTTTTAGGAGACCATTTGTATAGATGTTGTACTAGTTTATATTTACGTCTGTTTTTCTAACAGGTATTAAGACGATCAAAGTGAGCATTCGTCACGCTAACTCCCTGGGCGGAGGTTTCCACTGCTGGACCACAGACGTCCGACGCAGAGGAACGCTGCAGTCATACTTCCACTAAACCTGCCAGAAAACTACGCAGTTATTATTGAGTTCACATTCACACAGCAACGACGATTAATAATCTGTAAGCAGTCAGGTCCTAAAGTCAGAGTGTGCTAATAATTACATCTTTTTTAATCTCAGTTCAACAGCTAATACAAAAACATCTGTAATAGAAGTAGATCCGTCTCCATTTTATATTATTAATTCTGTCACTATATAGTTCACTCAGAAGTTTAGACCTGACTGTAACAGTTAATAAGTCTTAATTTTTTATTTATCTGATTTTTTTTTTTAGCCGTGCATGTCCAATCTTCCGCAGATACGGAGCCGACACTTGTTCACAATCTCAATAACAACTGCATTTGTGGCTTATGGAACTATGCAAGCTACAACTGATTAAAGAAAATTACAAAAAAAGATATGCAAATCCAATCCAAAAGTTTAAATTAAAGACTTGTTTGATTTCCAGAGATCAGCGAGCCAGCCAAGTGAAAACATACAACAAATATTGAATCGCCATTCAATCATCAGAACTGAAATCACAGTTTTTCAATTTATGAAGAGGAAATCGAATTGCCAAATTGTAAGCAGTCACAAAGGAGTTATAACGACTGTATGAAAGTCATGCCATCCCATAATGCCCAGGGAAGTTCTGCTCTTAGCATCACCAAGACAACAAACATGGCCAGGAAATTTAAAAATACATATGCAAAAGTTACTACCTCTTTTTTATGATTCAGAAAAATACATTTCTTTCTTAAAGAAATGATTTTGTACCTTTTTTTTTGTAGTAGATCATTACACACTCAATTCACTTGATTTTTTTTTTTTTTTTTTTTTTTTTTTTAAATAAGAGGTTGTAAGGTTTCTATTCAATGACTCTGATGGTCATCAGTAGGAGATACCATTTAGTGAGGTCTCCCCCGGCTGGTCATCACAAACACTGACAAGAATCCTCATGCAGCCAAAATGTAAATATATTTTCTATATGTTAAATAGATTTTTTTCATACAATTATTTTTCCAGCGTCTATTTTTGCTTGTTTCCCCATCAGTTCTGTATTTTTAAAGGAGGTGAATGATGAAGAGCCGGCTTGATATCCTGCTGCCTGTGTTGTCATTTTCAATAGCAGAGCTGACTCTGTGCCACTTCGCTGCTCTTTTGTGTTCACAGAAAATTATTATATTCAGTTTTTTGGGGGGAACATTTTTAGCTGCTCTGAGCCTTTTGAGGTGAGAAGTGTGTGAATGTGAGCTGGGTTAATATAAAAATGGCAATTTTTTTAAAAAAAAGAATGAAAAATAATGTGCTTGTGGCTTAAAACTTGATGCATGATGTTGTGAAAATATTAAAAGTATATTTGAAATTGATGTGTGGTTGAATTTTAATTGTGTAATCAGAATGAGCTTTATTGCCAAGTGTGCTCACACACACAAGGTATTTGTCTTGGTGAGTGAAGCTTCCAGTGCATACCCAAACATGACAGCAAGACATAATTATAATAATAAAAAAAGAAAGTAAAGAAGACACGATAAGCTTAAGGCAGAATAGATGTGGTACAGATGCTATGCACAGCTATGCAAGGGATAATGCAGGTGTACAGAAGGGGAGGGTATATAAAAGTAATAAAATAAATAGGAGTGAATTTACAATTACACATAAGAGTCTATTCAGTGAAAAAAATTGCACTAGGAGAGTCCTTATAGGCAGTTAAGTTTTCATGAGGGAGATGGCCTTGTGGAGAAAGCTGCTCGTGTCTGGATGTTCTGGTGCTCAGTGCTCTGTAGCACTGGCCAAAGGGCAGCAGTTCAAAGAGGTTGTGGCCAAGGTGAGTGGGGCCTGAAATGATTCTTTCTGTCCATTTCTTCATTATGGAGGACTACAGAGTGTTCAGCTCTAGGCTGTTTTTTCACGGCACCAGACAACCAGCTGTTCAACCTCAACACTGTCCTGGATGAGGCCAATGACTCTGGTGTCATCTGCAAACTTCAGAAGTTTGACAGAGGAATTTGTAGAGATGCAGTCATTTGTATATAGGGAGAAAAGCAGTGGGGAGAGCACACAACCCTGAGGAGCACCAGTGCTGATTGTAAATTTTTCCAGCTTCACTAGCTGCTGCCGGTCTGTCAGAAAGCTGGTGATTCACTGGCAGATGGCGGTTGGCACACAGAGCTGGGTTAATTTACACCGGAGGAGATTTGGGATAATGGTATTGAAAGCCAAACTGAAGTCCACAAATAGAATCCTTGCGTAGGTCCCTGGTCTGTCGAAGTGTTGCAGGACGTAATGCGGTCCCATGTTGACTGCATCGTCCACTGACTCAATAAGCAAACTGAAGGGAGTCCAGCAAGGGTCCAGTGATGTCCTTCAGGTGGGCCAACACCAATCTCTCAAATGATTTCATGGCCACAGACATCAAAGCAACAGGTCTGTAGTCATTCAGTCCTGTGATCTTGGGTGTCTTTGGGACGGTGGAGTGTTTGAAACAGGAAGGGACTTAACATTGCTCCAATGATCTGTTGAAGATCTGGGTGAAGATGGGTGACAGCTGTTCAGCACAGACTTTCCGAGAGTTGAGTGAGACACTGTCTGGACCTGGAGCTTTCCTGATATTCTGTTTCTGGAAGAACCGGCACACATCCTCTTCACAGATCCTAAGTGCAGATTGAGTAGCAGGAGGGGGAGAGGGGGGTGTGGCGAGAAGGTCAGAGTGGGTGGGGGGTGTGGCGAGAAGGTCAGAGTGGGTGAGGGGTGTGAGGCTGCGCTTTTCAAATCTGCAGTAGAAACAATTCAGGCCGTCAGCCAGTTGTTGGTTTCCAACAGATGGGGGGATGGTGTCTTGTAGCTGGTGATGTCTTTCAGGCCTTTCCACACTGACGCAGGATCATTGGCTGAAAACTGTTTTTACAGCTTTTCAGAGTAGCTTCTCTTAGCCATTCTTATTTCCTTTGTCAGTGTGTTTTTGGCCTGATTATACAAGATGTTGTCCCAACTTCTGTAAGCCTCTTCTTTGGCCTGACAAAGCTGTCTGAATTTTGCTGTAAACCATGGTTTGTCATAGTTGTAAGTTAAATAAGTCCTGGCAGACACAGGACATCACAGAATCAGTGAGCTCATCCAGATCAGTGGCTGCAGCTTCAAAAACACTCCAAAACAGGCTTGTAGTTCTAGTTCTGCTTCACCGGTCCTTCTCTTTACAGTCCTTTCTACACGTGTACAGGTCTAAGTTCCTTCCTGTATGTTGGGAGAAGATGAACCAGACTGCCCCAAAGCTGCTCTGTGAGCAATATGCGTCCTTTAACGTGGTGAAGTAGTGGTCCAGTATGTTTCTGTCTCTGGTGGGTCTTGAAATGTGCTCTCTGTATTTAGACAGTTCACGGGTTAGCTTTGCTCTGTTAAAATCTGAGAGAACACTAATGAGTGAGTCTGGGTGGTGTTGCTCCATCTCTGTAATTTGATCAGCCAGCTTTTGCAGCGCCGTGCTCGCACAGGCTATAGGAATTACGTAAACACTTACCAGAATATACGAGTAAGCAGATATCTTAGCAGATATATTAACACCACACATAATGAGAGCTAGCCACCTCTGGGGTTGGGGGTTTGATTCCCACCTCTGCCCTGTGTGCACGGAGCTTGCATGTTCTCCCTGTGCTTCAGGGGTTTCCTCTCGCAGTCCAAAGATATAGCTGATTGGCATCTCTAAATTGTCCATAGTGAATGTGCGAGGGTATGGGCATCCCCAATGATCCCGTGTAGGATAAGCAGTACAGAACATTGATAGGTAGGTATATATATATATATATATATATATATGTATCTCATCGGAATTAATAAAACTCTGGACTGGCAATGCCCACACGAGACAAACTTCACATGCTAGATTGGACATAGGATTACTGTATGTTCACACACGCAGCAATTTTATCGCTGCAAGTCACCAGTCACTGTACTATGAAGCTGCCAGCAGGCGTTCCTACTACTGGTTGCCATAGTAACTTTTATTAGTGGGAGCATTTGTGTACAGATTTCACCAGTGTATATATAGTCCCCTCTGAAAGTATTGGAACAACAAGGCCAATTCTATTGTTTTCCCTATACCTTGAAGACATTTGGGTTTGAGATCAAATGATAAATGAGAGAATAGGTTAGAATTTCCTGATATTTACATCTAGCCGTGTGAAACAACTTGGAACATGGAAACTTTGGTGGCAGACCACAAAATTTTTAGGTGATCAAAAGTATAGGAACAGATAAGCCTTCAAGTAAATAACACTTAATATTTGGTTGCATATCCATTACTTGCAATAACTGACATCAAACTGTTGGTTTCTTCTTTTGTTTTTCTTTTCAAGGCTTTTACCGCAGCCTCTTTCAGTTGTTTGTTTTGGGGGGCTTCTCCCTTCAGTCTCCTCTTCAGGATGTGAAATGCTGCTCAACTGGGTTAAGATCCGGTGATTGACTTGACCCCAGATGAAGTCCTTTGTTGTGTTGGCAGTGTGTTTTGGATTATTGTCTTGCTGCATGATGAAGTTCCTCCCAATAAGATTGGATGCATTTCTCTGTAAACTGGAAGACAGAATGTTCCAGTAAACTTCTGAATTCATTCTGCTGCTACCATCATGAGTTCCATCATCAATAAAGATTATTGAGCCTGTTCCAGAAGCAGCCATGCAAGCCCAAGCCATGACACCAGCTCCACCATGCTTGACTGATGAGCTTCTTTGTTTTGGATCATGAGCAGATTCATTCTTTCGCCACACTTTGGCTTTTCCATTACTTTGGTAGAGGTTACTCTTGGTTCCAGAACTTTTGTTGCTCATATCTGTATTGTTTGTGAATTCTAATCTGGCTTTCTGATTCTTAATGCTGACAAGTGGTTTGCATCTTGTGTTTGCATCTTGTATGGCCTCTATACTTCTGCACTTGAAGTCTCCTTCGAACGGTGGGTTGTGATACCATCACCCCTGCCCTGGAGGTTATTGGTGATGTTATTGACTGTTGTTTTGGGGTTTTTCTTCACAGCTCTCACAATATTTCTGTCATCACCTGCTGTTCTTCTTCTTGGCTGACCTGTTCCATATCTGTTTCTCAGTACACCAGTGGTTTCTTTCTTTTGTAGGACATTCCAAATTGTTGTATCGGTTATACCCAATGCTTGTGCAATGCCTATGATTGATTTTCCCTCTTTTCTCAGTTTCCAAATAGCTTGCTTTTCTCCCGTAGACAGCTCTCTGGTTTTCATGTTGGTTTATTCTTTTTAACAATAAATGCAATCTTAACAGGTGAAACCTAGGGCTCCCAGAAATAGTAGACATTCAGAGATATTAATTCTTTAACAATCAATTTAACAGGGCACACCTGGGCAGCAAGAAACACCTATCAGTCACATGTTCCAATATTTTTGATCACTTGAATAAAAAAAGCATGGATCCAAACAAAACGTGCCACGTTTTAATTTGTTTAACATATCTAGATATAAATATGTGAAAATCAAAGCTGAAATTCTGATCTGTCCTCTCATTCATCTTTTGACCCTAACCCAAAATGTCTTCAACGTATAGCGAAAATAATGGAATTGGCCTTGATGTTCCAATACTTTTGGAGGAGACGGTATGCCTCATATCATATGAGATGAGGGAGAAGCAGTGTGTGCACTTTGCCAGCATGACCATCTATGTGCAGCAAAAGCACAATCGTCAGACTGTCTGGGCCCGCGAAACAATTCGGACTTGCACACAGCATGGCGAGAACCACTGACTGGTACAGGTGGATTAGGTCTGGTTCCAGAAGTGTTTCAGCCTGGACAGAACTCCTTAAATGATCTCTGTAAAGGATTTAAATAATAATAATTAGGGTTAGGGTTTGGGATAATTTTAACTTCAAAAGGACTCTGCGTTTCAGTTGTAGTCACCTGTGAACACGATAGTCTGGTAAATTTCCATCTTTTCCATCTTTCCACGCCAATCCCGGTGCGTGAAATGATGGACCAGCCAATCAGGACGGACGGCCAAAGATGGACTCGCAAATCACAACCGCTAAAAGATGGACGCGCCAATCACAACCGCTAAAAGATGGACGCGCCAATCAGAACGGCTAAAAGATGGACGCGCCAATCAATACCTCCTACAGATGGAACCGAGTGACGCCTCAAGTGACGTTTCATTCGCCGGGCGGAAGCAGCGCCAGGTAGCGGATTCCAACAGCTTGATAACAGATGTTTCCTTTTATTTAATCAACTGTCGCTAAGATTTGCAATCATACATATCGTATTTAGATGTGTGCCTTGAGCGATCTTTATTATAATAAGTTTTACGTGTGTATTTTTATAACTTTTATATCGCATGTTTAGGTGTGTGCGGCTTCGATTGATCTTTAGTATAAGAAGTCTTGGAATGTTTATCATGCTTTAAGTGTTTCCTTTTGTTACATCGTTATAAGTTGAACTTCATTATAACCAGTGTTTTTAATGTATAGGGCTGCAAACTGTACACATTTACGTTTTATTATCCGTTTTAATTAATTTAATTTAATTTAATTATTATATATTATAATTGTATTATTATTCAACATGCTGAATTTAGCTTTCACTTTGGCTATTGTCTCAAAGCTTCATAGACACTGGTCAGAACATACAGTGGGCAAACCATGGGCAAAAATGACCAAACACAAAACTAAAATGGTACAAATGGAAATGGAAAGCAACCAGGGCTGTTTTCAAATCATAACAGTAGAATTTGTACAACTTTATAAGAGAAAACATGTCAGTGTTGTAGTCAGTGCAGTGTGATATGATCAGTGTTTATTCTCAACAGTTGCGTGGCCCTCTGAAGCTGGCAACAGACCTGCTCCTCACCAGAAGAAGTGGCATGACCTGTGGCCCAGCACTTTCATCATGCTGGCTCCCCGACCTAACCCCACGTTCAGTGTGTTTGTAATCCCTGGACCTTCAGCCACCACGCCTCCCCTGTGTGTGAAGTGATACAGAGACTGTACAGTTTATGAGCAGCAGTTCGTATAACACACTAATACTTTTTATTACACACACACACACATACACACACAAACACCAGGTGTAGTAACCCCCTTGCTAATTTTACATCAATGTAATTCAACCTTCCCTCCATTTTAAAAAGATCACTACACCCCTGCTCACTCCAGAAAGACCTTTCATCAGATGTTACGCTGAACAACATGTACTCTCACTTATTATGTCAGTTGTTAATAATAATAATAATAATAATAATAATAATAATAATAATAAGAGCTAACTCTTTGTTAAAGCTAACTTATACCATCATAAAACAAAGTACTAAATATAACCACCTATTTAATATCACACAGAGAAACTGTTACTGACGTAGCTAAACATGATTAACTAAATAGCTAGCATAGTTGTTAGCTATGTAAAGAGACGCTCCGGCCAAAATCTAAATTTTAACCATCGATATATTTTACGTAAACATGTCTACTTGCATCTTACAGCGATTACCCAGCAGGCTCTGTGGTGAGATTTCCTGGTCTGAATACCGCGGAAACTACTTCTTGATTACGTATCTTGGAGGTGGAGGCCAAATTTAAAAAACTACGATGGTTATGGTGGACATTTGGGTGAGGGGGCAATGGGGAGAGAAGGGGGAAATGGAGGGTGGTGATCTCTCTGCTCTCCATTTTGCACCAAATAGACAGAATTACCGCTAAGCATTTTCTTCAGTGGAAGACCCAGTAACTCCGTTTATAATTCTCTGGTCTGAAGTGCTGGCTGTGCACTCGTAAATATCCATAATGTTTCAGTGATGTAGAGACTGCTTTAGTGTTTGCAAACAAAATGACACGATTAGCTTCATGATGATGCTAACAGGGTAATCCTTCCTTCATCCACCTTCTGTCAGCTTGGAAAGGTGTCTGATTTAAAGTGCACCTATTATGCTTTTTCAGATATTACCTTTCATATAGTGTGTTATATAACTTTGTGAATGTAAAAAGTCTGCAGTGTTTCAAAAATCAAAGGCGCACGACAAATGGAGTTACCTGAAACGAGTCGTCAGTATTTCCAGACTTACTTCCTGTATAAAACTACGTAGGTTTGTAACAAAAAACCCGCCTCTGGTCTTCATTGGCTGCTCGCAAAGAGTGTGTACTTTGACCCGCCCTCAAACACTACAGTGGTAGTTTCCCTGAAAGAGCTGGGTTCCTGTTGTCACCATGTCTAGGAGACGTTGTCTTCTTGCGCCGCCAAAGCAAAACCACTTTGCACGAACTCCAAAGGATGAGGATGTAAAGAGTCAGTGGTTAGAGCGTTTTTAAAACGATACCAAACCAGTTCAACTCCGACCTTCATTTGTGTTCCCATCATTTCACTGACGACTGCTTCTCCAATCTAGCTGAAGTCAACGCGAGATTTGCGAAACGATTATTTATTTAACATGGGGCTGTACCCACTTTATTTGGACCATCTTGCGTCTCTGGATCACAACCTGCAAATATGATTAATAATTTATGTATGTATTTTCTACCGAGTGTTCCAAATGCGTAGTTTTGTGTTGTATATGTGTACAGCCAGAGCACAAATGTTAGCCTGTTAGCCTCTGCTAACCAAATAACTCACGTTATTGTCTTGAAATACAGTTGCAACCAAAATTATTCAACCCCCAGTGCAAATCAGGTTTATTGCGAAAATCTACAGATTTTCAGCTGTTTGCGATGAACAAACCAAACAAAAGCAATTGAAATAGCTCGACACAACGAACGCTTCAAGTGGTTTCCCCAAATTCAACTGAAAATGCAACTTATAATGACTTTTCCGGTCTCAAAATTATTCAACCCCCTGAATAGAATCCCTCACAACAGCACAAATATGCAAAACAGGTGTTGTCTCAAGCATACTTGATGCAACTAATCAAGGGCTTCATTAGTTGCACCAGGTGTGCTTGAGCTGGAACACATGAAATACCTGAACTTGCTAGGGGCAGAAAATACATGAAATACCTGGACGGGGCAGAAAAAGGAAGCCATCAATGGCTGCACTGTACATTATCCAGATAAACAGATAATGTACAGTGCCCTCCACTGCCTTTACCCTTGGTAAATATGAGTGAATAAGGCTGTTAAAAATTCACAAGAATACTCTGCTCTCATTGGTATCAAACAATGATATAAACATCTTTGTTAAATATAGTCGTGCAACAATTATTGGCACCCTTTTAATCGATACTTCGTGCGAGCGATTATGAACTGGAGTGATGTAACTGAGGACGAGGAACTTTCAGAGCCAGAATTCACACACCATGCTGACACTGCGCACATTTCTACAGCTGAATGGTTTACAGTAGAAATGTGGTGTCATTCTGACTATGTTAAATAAGAACTACAACAATAACAACAAACACTTTTGTGGATAATGGCATTGCATCACACCCCATATAGACACAGACACAAAAATAGAGAGAGACAGACAGAAAGAGAGACGGTAAAAAACAGCAATAGAGACAATAAGACAGACTCCGTGAGAGAATAAGAAAGCTTGAGTTGGACAGTAGGACAGAGAGACCACTACAGTGCGACAGAGAGAGAGAGAGAGAGAGAGAGAGAGAGAGACAGGTGATAAGAATGTGCTGGTGCAGGGTGTTGGGTTTCACAGGGCGTCAGGTTACGTGAGGAATGCATGCACCTCGCTATATAACAGACCACTCTGCTCTCGCACTGCACTTTGCTTCATACACACAGCTGTGCATGCTGCAGGAATTACCCACAATCCCCCGAGGAGGAACATGCTGAGAGTGCGCTGTCTGAGAGGAGGAAGCCGAGCAGCCGAGGCTGCTCACTTAATCGGAGCCATGGTCAGTACACACAACTGTAACATTCACATTACAAATATTAAACAACAAAAATGACAACATCCTCATCACTGTACGGCCGGAGCACCTTAATTGAAGGTTACAATTCAAACATTCTTATTATTCAGTGGTGAGTTATGAGCATTTATACATTTATATACTACAACACATTTTCAGCACTATTTACATGCACTAAACTGAACATGTACTAAAACACTATCCTTAATGATAACATTAGTATTATCATTTTTACCTCAGATAACGTGTTCAGTTTATGCAGTTACACATCCTTTGTAATATTAAATTACTGTATCAATGTATGGTCAGTACACAGTTATACAATTAACATGAAATCATAAACAAGTTTTTGAACATTTAACATTAAAACAAACACTAAATGCAAAAAAAATGCAAAAGCTTTATAGAATTATTCCTGAAACATTTTCAGCGTTATTTTTAACAGAACTGTCACTATTATTATTAAAACTATTTTATGCCTGGAGCCCTTCAGTGCTGCGTTTGCTCGTGCAGTCGGTTATTTAATCATCCTTTTCTTTATATTCATTCATATGAGGAAAATAATTTTACTATATTTCTGTGGCACATTTTATATCTTCATGCATCCATTCATAAATTTACTAATGTATTCATAAAGTCATGCATTTACTTAAAACATTTATTCATCCATGCTTTCATTCATTCATTCAGTTAATCATACATGTATTTATTTACCCTGTATCTTACTCACACGTCTTTGCCAATTTACTTACGTATTTAATTAATTCATTATCTACTCACTTACTCGTATATATTATATACACGTGTGTGTGTGTGTGTATATATATATATATATATATATATATATATATATATAGCATATAAAGTATTCTTAATATCTTCATGCATTCATTCATAATCTTCCTCTCATTCAGTCCACCTTCAAATATTTAAATGTATATTGTACATTTTGCCTCATTTACATCAATAAAATGAATACATTAACGTAGAGATGGCACTGATCTGAAATCCGACATCACCACCAGGCTGATACCATCATAAAATGGTAGATCGGCTATCAGAGCATACAGATCGGATATCGGACCCTGTAACAACCAGCAAATACTAAAAATGGATTTTAATGTATTTTTAGAAGCTTGATTAGTTTTTTTTTTTTTATGATTGGGGTCAGTGGGAGCTCAGTGGTTAAGACATTGGGCTACTGCTCGGAAGGCTGTGAGTTCAAATCCCAGCACTGTCAAGCTGCCACTGTTGGGCCCTTGAGCAAGGCCCTTAACCCTCAACTGCTCAGAGGTAGAAATAAAATGAAATGCATTACGTTGATAATTTCTTTTATCTAGTATAGGCGATTTTGCCGTGAAGATGATTTTAAAGAAACTATATCGGAAAAGAAAAAGCGGCATGGTGCTCTCTCTATATAAATGACTCAACATGAGTATGTAAAATTTAAGAAAGGCATTTTTAGTTTTAGATCTTTACTGTATTGAGGTGTAGTTTTTCAGTTTTAAATTGGACATTGTTGAATCAGAGTTTTATTTTCTTCAGATCGGTCGTACGGCGTCCCGTTGGGTTCAGAAGGCGTTTCAGAGCTCGAGCTCGGCGGCTGCCGTGAGATCACACGCAGCCGAGGACGTGGCCGTCACTGAGCCTGTGCCTGAAGAGTGTCCAGTTTGCGCTTATAACGAGTGGGACCTGCTGGAGGAAGTGATTGTGGGGCGCGCGGAAAACGCACACGTCCCTCCGTTTACTGTAGAGGTCAAGGTACAGACAAGCATTCATTCATTTATTCATTCACATTCACTCATTCACTTGCACACTTTCACTCATTTATTCACTCCTTTCTTTTTTTTTCGTCAGGCCAACACGTACAAGAAGAACTGGCCATTTTATCAGAAATACGGAGGGCAGACATTCCCTGAGGAGCACCTGAAGAAAGTGATTACTGAAATCGAGGAAATGTGCAATATCCTGCGCCATGAAGGCGTCGTTGTGAGGAGACCTGAACCCATCGACTGGTCCATCGAGTACAAAACCCCCGACTTCACATCCACAGGTGGGACAGCGTGAACTAAAGAGTGATCTTCACTAATACGAATCAAATGAAGTGCGTCCTGATTGAGTAGTAGGGAAGATGGCATACAGACGAGTACCTACAACCAGATAGACAGACAGACAAGTTAATATGCATTTGCCGTTGTTGTTGTTGAAGAGACCCAAGTTAAACCTTACTGCAGCATGGCACACAATGCTGATGCATATTGCTCTGTGTGTGTGTGTGTGTGTGTGTAGGTATGTACGGAGCCATGCCGCGAGACATCCTTTTGGTTGTGGGGAACGAGATCATTGAGGCTCCGATGGCGTGGAGAGCTCGGTTTTTCGAGTATCGCGCTTACAGGCCACTCATTAAAGAGTACTTTAGACAAGGAGCAAAGTGGACCACCGCACCCAAACCCACCATGGCAGATGAGCTTTATGATCAGGTCTGTCACTCTCTCGCAAAAACAAAACCCCACACAACATAGATCATGACGTTCACTCCAAAATGACATCACATCAGGCCCCTACATCACATCCTGATGATGTCTGGAGTCAAAAATACTTACCATTTCAGGTAGTTTTCTGAAGTGTGTTAGTGAGTGTACTCCAGTGTGTTCAGGTTTCTATTAAGGACAGGTGTTTGTTTTAAAACCAAGGTCATTCACACTCAGCAAAACTATCTCGCTTATCACCACTCCCACTTTTTCCATCTCTTTTACACACTTTTTTAAAACTCTGTCATGTTTGATAAGTGAGTCTCTTTCTATCTGGTGGTTTTGTTCGAGTAGGGATTGATCTTGTAAACATGGAGCTGTAAATGAGACACATTTAAATTAGAGCATTGACCGATCCACTTCAGGTGCTGACTGCATTTCAGCCTGACAAAACTGCTTAGAAAAACAGATGATTTTTTTTCCTCCCCCACAAAACATCTGGAAAAGAAGAACACAAAGTCAGTTTTATACATAATTTGCATATTGCCATGCAGAGCTTTATGTGGGATTTACCTTCCTCCTATGCGCTCTTGGGGACTGGCGGTGCGGTCAGGGTGGAGCATCAGGAGAAAAAAAAAAAAAAAGGCCATAGCATGGTTTAATAGCACTAGCTCTCCTCATATGCTGCAAGTGCACATTCAACTGTTATAATGCACACTTTAAAGTCATGTGGTTTTAGTACATTTGCATACTACTCTCTCTAGTGGTCATTCTGTGTAGTAATGAAAGTGTGCGTGTGAGTGTGTGTGTAGGATTACCCAGTACGTACAGTAGAGGACGGACACAAACTGGCTACAGAGGGAAAGTTTGTCACCACTGAACATGAGCCATGCTTTGACGCTGCAGATTTCATCCGAGCCGGAACAGATCTGTTTGTGCAGAGGAGCCAGGTGACCAAAAAAAAAAACAAAACAAACCATACACACATGAAGGAAGGATTGGGTGTAAGGAATGTGTGCGCATATGTATGTGTGTGTGTGTGTGTGTGTGTGTACATGTGTTATTTTGAGTCTTAGCATTATTAATGTCCTAAACACCTCAGCATTCTTCATGTGGAGACGATGACTGTGAGGGTTGCGCGAAGATGAAACCACCTTCTCAAGCTCACAAGCATGCATACTCTGTGGTTTCATACTGGCCATCATGTACGAGTACTCACGTACTACAGGTGACACTATTAAAATCTTTTGTTGTGACAATTTCCACTACTACAGAAAGAAGATTGCTGTACCGCAAAGTATGCCATCTTTGAATGAACTGGCTTGAGCATGCCATGTTTGTAACACCCAATCCCACGCTTGATCATGCCACCATGAACCCACAAGGATACAGTATACAAGCTTGTAAGCTTGGGAAGGTGGTTTCATCTTTGCACAACCCTCACAGACATCGTCTGATCAGTTGCTCTAGTCACAGAATGCCACATGACATCCCTTTTCTCCGCAATTATTTTATTGCCATATTGTTTGTGGAAGCCATTGTGGCTTGATGTCAAAGCCAGTGATGTCTCCACAAGAAAGTACACTGCAGTGTTCACTACTTAGTAATGTTGTGTACCATTGCGTCTTTAAATTATATAGTTTTTATTTACTAACCCCATTTCTGTAAAAGTTGGGATTTTTTCTAAAATGCAATTAAAAACAAAAATCTGTGACTTGTCAAGTCTGTTGAAAATTTAATTAACTGACAAAAGTACAAAGAAAATATATTTAATGTTTTCACTGACCCAATTAATTGTATTTTGTAAATATAAACAAATTTAGAATTTGATGCCTTCAAGACACAAAAAAAGTTGGGACAGAGGCACAATAAGAGGATCAGGTTAATTGGTAATGGGGATGGTATCAGGATTGGGCATAAAAGGAGCATCCACCAAAAGCTCGGTCTTTGCAAGCAAGGATGGGTCGTGGTTCACCACTTGGAGAGAACTGTCAGTCAGTTCAAAAAGAACACTGCTCAAATGCAAGATTGCAAAGAATTTAGGTCTTTCACCATCTACAGTGCATAATATCGTGAAAACATTCAGGGAATCTGGAGAATGCTCACTGCTTAAAGGGCAAGGCAGGAAACCACTGTTGAATGTATGTGACCTTCGAGCCCTCAGGCAGCATTGCCTGAGAAATCGTCATGCTACTGTGATGAATATAACCACATGGGCTCGGGAGTACTTCGGAAAACTGTTGTCTCTTAACACAGTCCGCCGCTGCAACCAGAAATGCAACCCGAAATTCTATTACGCAAGGAGGAAGCCACACATCAACACTATGTAGAAACGCCAGAGTTCTCTGGGCCCGAGCTCATCTCAGATGGACTGAAAGTGGAAACGTGCTGTGGTCAGAGAAGTCCAGGTTTCAGCTTGTTTTAAGGAAAAATGGATGTCGAGTTCTCCGTGCCTAAGATGAAAAAGACCTACCAGACTGTTATACAGTGGGGGGGAAAAATTATTTGATCCCCTGCTGATTTTGTACGTTTGCCCACTAACAAAGAAACGATCAGTCTATAATTTTAATGGTAGGTGTATTTTAACAGTGAGCGACAGAATAACAACAAAAAAATCCAGAAAAACGCATTTCAAAAAAGTTATAAATTGATTTGCATTTTAATGAGTGAAATAAGTATTTGACCCCTTCGACTTAGTGCTTGGTGGCAAAACCCCTGTTGGCAATCACAGAGGTCAGACGTTTCTTATAGTTGGCCACCAGGTTTGCACACATCTCAGGAGGGATTTTGTCCCACTCCTCTTTGCAGATCATTAAGGTCTTGAGGCTGACATTTAGCAACTCGAACCTTGAGCTCCCTCCACAGATTTTCTATGGGATTAAGGTCTGGAGACTGGCTAGGCCACTCCAGAACCTTAATGTGCTCCTTCTTGAGCCACTCCTTTGTTGCCTTGGCTGTATGTTTTGGGTCATTGTCATGCTGGAATACCCATCCACGACCCATTTTCAATGCCCTGGCTGAGGGAAGGAGGTTCTCACCCAAGATTTGACGGTACATGGCCCCGTCCATCGTCCCTTTGATGCGGTGCAGTTGTCCTGTCCCCTTAGCAGAAAAACAAAGCATAATGTTCCCACCTCCATGTTTGACGGTGGGGATGGTGTTCTTGGGGTCAAAGGCAGCATTCCTCCTCCTCCAAACACAGAGTTGAGTTGATGCCAAAGAGCTTAATTTTGGTCTCATCTGACTACAACACGTTCACCCAGTTCTCCTCTGAATCATTCAGATGTTCACTGGCAAACTTCAGACGAGCCTGTACATGTGCTTTCTTGAGCAGGTGGACCTTGCGGGCGCTGCAGGATTTCAGTCCTTCACGGCGTAGTGTGTTACCAATTGTTTTCTTGGTGACTATGGTCCCAGCTGCCTTGAGATCATTAACAAGATCCTCCCGTGTAGATCTGGGCTGATTCTTCACCGTTCTCATGATCATTGAAACTCCACGAGGTGAGATCTTGCATGGAGTCCCAGACCGAGGGAGACTGAGTTATGTTGTGTTTCTTCCATTTGCGAATAATCACACCAACTGTTGTCTCCTTCTCACCAAGCTGCTTGGCGATGGTCTTGTAGCCCATTCCAGCCTTGTGTAGGTCTACAATCTTGTCCCTGACATCCTTGGACAGCTCTTTGGTCTTGGCCATGGTGGAGAGTTTGGAATCGACTGATTGCTTCTCTTTTATACAGGTAACAAGCTGAGATTAGGAGCACTCCCTTTAAGAGAGTGCGCCTAATCTCAGCTCGTTGCCTGTGTAAAAGACACCTGGGAGCCAGAAATCTTGCTGATTGATAGGGGATCAAATACTTATTTCACTCATTAAAATGCAAATCAATTTATAACTTTTTTGAAATGCTTTTTTCTGGATTTTTTTGTTGCTATTCTGTCTCTCACTGTTAAAATACACCTACCATTAAAATTATAGACTGATCATTTCATTGTCAGTGGGCAAACGTACAAAATCAGCAGGGGATCAAATAATTTTTTCCCTCACTGTAAGCCAAAGGTGCAAAAGCCAGCATCTGTGATGGTATGAGGGTGCATCAGTGCCCACGGCATGTGTGACTTGCATATGTGTGAAGGTAGCCTTGATGCAGAGGTGTATATTGGGATTGTAGACATATCAGGACATATCAAGGCAACGACTTTTCCCAGGAAGTCCATGGTTATTTCAGCAGGACAATGCCAGGCCTCATTCTGCACGGGCTACAACAGTGTGGCTTCATAGACACAGAGTGAGTGTGCTCGACTGGCCTGCCAGTGATCCAGATCTGTCTCCTATGGCGCATCATGAAGAGGAGAAACAGAGAATGGTGACTAAGGACTCTTGAACAGCTGAAGTCTTGTATTGAGCAAGAATGGGCAAAAATTCCACTTGCAAAACTGCAACAATTACTATCCTCAGTTCTCAAACCATTAAAAAGTGTAATTAAAAGGAAGGGTGATGTAACACAGCATTAAAATGCCTCTGTGCCATCTATTTTTTGAGTGTGCTGAAGGCATCAAATTCTAAATTTGTTTATATTTACAAAACACAATTAAGTTGGTCAGTGAAAACATTGAATATACTGTCTTTGTACTTTTGTCGGTTAATTAAAGTTTCAAGACACTTGACAAATCACAGATTTTTATTTTTATTGCATTTTAGAAAAAAATGCGACATTTATGGAAATGGGGTTAGTATATTTAAAGTTCTATTCTATTACAGAACAGACTATAAAGAGCTAATAATGTTCACACCTACTCACAGGTTACTAACTTTATGGGAATCGAGTGGATGAGGCGTCACCTCGCGCCCACCTACAAAGTGCACATCATCTCATTTAAGGATCCTAACCCCATGCACATTGATGCCACCTTTAACATCATCGGACCCGGACTGGTGCTGTCCAATCCAGACAGACCATGCCGTCAGGTGAGTGCTACACCCTCTTTGTTTTAGCTGAGCTACTATGCTAGGCACTTGCCTAATACAGTGCCCAACACTAATATTAGCACCCTTGGTAAATATGAGCAAAGACAGCTTTGAAAAATTGTCTTTATTGTTTAACCTTCTGATCTTTTGTTTAAAAGAAAAACCACAAAAATACTCTGCTCTTATGGATCTCAAACAATTGCACACACTACAGGTTTATAAGAAATATCTTTGTTAAATTTAGCTGTGCAACAATTATTGTCAATTCTGGCACCCTTTTAGTCAATACTTTGTGCCACCTCCCTTTGCCAAGATAACAGCTCTGAGTCTTCTCCTATAATGCCTGATAAGGTTGGAGAATATATGGCAAGAGATCTGAGACCATTCCTCCATACAGAATCTCTCCAGCTCCTTCACATTTCGAGGTCCACGCTGGTGGACCCTCGTCTTCAGTTCACTCCACAGGTTTTCTATGGGTTTCAAGTCAGGGGACTAGGATGACTATTGCAGGATCTTGATTTTGTGGTCAGTAAACCATTTTTGTGTTGATTTTGATTGATATTTTTGA
Organism: Cranoglanis bouderius; assembly: GCA_023630585.1. Lineage (NCBI taxonomy): Eukaryota > Metazoa > Chordata > Actinopteri > Siluriformes > Cranoglanididae > Cranoglanis > Cranoglanis bouderius. The sequence continues at coordinate 873,982 of CM042557.1, read as the reverse complement.
TCATTGTCCTGCTGGAAGATCCAACCATAGCCCATTTTAGGAGGGTTAAAACAAACAAGCAAATGGAGAAAAGGACAAGAGAAATGATTTAAGCACGAGGAAGTTGGGAACAGGGAACTAAGAAAGCTAGCAATGAGGGAACTAAAAAAACTCTACACCACAAATGTGAAGTCTAGGAACTAAGAAACTACAAACGAGGAAAAAGGGAAATTAAGAATAAAGGAACTGGAATGCAGGAAACAAGGAAGGTGGATAGGAGCTAGGCCAATAGCAAACTGTGGTGATCCGATGAAAGTACTCTATAATTACCATTAATGACTGATGTCAAGTGTCTTGTGTCCATGTGCAGATCGAGATGTTTAAGAAGGCTGGCTGGACGGTGGTGCGTCCACCAACACCTTTAATTCCTGATGGTGAGTTTCACGTTCACACAGCAGTGAAAATTAATAAACCTTATACCTTACAAACATTAAGAGAAATAAATATCACAAACAAAAAGTAGATAGATTCAAAGTTCAGATAACAATATAACTGTATGCTGTAACAATTTGGTTTGTCATAGATCACCCACTCTGGATGTCCTCCAATTGGCTGTCCATGAACGTTCTGATGCTGGACGAGAAACGTGTCATGGTGGACGCTAACGAGACTACCATTCAAAAGATGTTTGAAAATCTTGGTAAGTATCATGAAAATCATTTTGGACTGATCAACACGGCACACTTTTTCAGTGGTTTTAGCGTACTACATCTTCGTGAGTTTCCCCAGTGTGAACACTTCTGCACTACAAGTGCACCATCTGAAATATAAAAGTTGTGCCTACATAAATATTCACCCCCTAAATTAGTTCTGCTGCAACCAGTTGCCATCAGAAATCACATCATTAACTGACTGGAGTGGGCATCTGTGCATTTAAAGTGTTACGTGATCTCAATATAAATACACCTGTTCCTGGAAGAACCCAGAATTAATTATTGAGCATATCTGGACACACAGCATCATGACGACCAAGGAGCAATCAAAACAAGTCCAGGACAAAGTTCTGGAAATGTTTCAATCAGACTTTGTTAATAAAAAATGATCCAAAACTTTAAACATCCCATATATTATTAAATCTATTTTTCAAAAATATAAATATGATTTAACTGCGACTCTGTCTAGAGGAGACATCAACCAGAAGTCAATGAGCAGGTACAGAGGGGATTAGTCAGAGACACAACCAAGGAGACCTCTGAAGGAGCTGAAGAGATGTACAGCTCAGATGAGAGAAGCTGTTCCCAGGACAACCACAACCTGAACACGCCACACAACCTGAACACTCCACACAGCTGGACTTAATGGAAGAGTGGCTACTCGTACGAAATTCCATTTGGAGTTTGCCAAAATACTTGATACTGAATATATTGGAGACTCAAACATTTTGGCCTTTTCACAAAGTGGCAGAAACCCAACAATGCTCATCACCCTGAGAAAACTGTTCCTACTGTAAAACATGGTGGTGGTAGCATCATGTTTTGAAAATGCTTTTCATCAGCAGGGACTGTGAAACTGGACAGGGTTGAAGGCAAGATGGAGAGAAAAATAATTCAGGGCAATAATTCATAAGCACACTGCCATTTCAGTTCCACATTGTAACACTACAAAATGTGGAGATGTTCAAGGGAAATACTTACATAAACCATTGTTTAAAAAAAAAGTCAAGTGGGACCTTTTAGGAGACCATTTGTATAGATGTTGTACTAGTTTATATTTATGTCTGTTTTCCTAACAGGTATTAAGACGATCAAAGTGAGCATTCGTCACGCTAACTCCCTGGGCGGAGGTTTCCACTGCTGGACCACAGACATCCGACGAAGAGGAACGCTGCAGTCATACTTCCACTAAACCTGCCAGAAAACTACGCAGTTATTATTGAGTTCACATTCACACAGCAACGACGATTAATAATCTGTAAGCAGTCAGGTCCTAAAGTCAGAGTGTGCTAATAATTACATCTTTTTTAATCTCAGTTCAACAGCTAATACAAAAACATCTGTAATAGAAGTAGATCCGTCTCCATTTTATATTATTAATTCTGTCACTATATAGTTCACTCAAAAGTTTAGACCTGACTGTAACAGTTAATAAGTCTTAATTTTTTATTTATCTAATTTTTTTTTTAGCCGTGCATGTCCAATCTTCCGCAGATACGGAGCCTACACTTGTTCACAATCTCAATAACAAATGCATTTCTGGCTTATGGAACTATGTAAGCTACAACTGATTAAAGAAAATTACAAAAAAAGATATGCAAATCCAATCCAAAAGTTTAAATTAAAGACTTGTTTGATTTCCAGAGATCAGCGAGCCAGCCAAGTGAAAACATACAACAAATATTGAATCGCCATTCAATCATCAGAACTGAAATCAGTTTTTCAATTTATGAAGAGGAAATCGAATTGCCAAATTATAAGCAGTCGCAAAGGAGTTATAACGACTGTATGAAAGTCATGCCATCCCATAATGCCCAGGGAAGTTCTGCTCTTAGCATCACCAAGACAACAAACATGGCCAGGAAATTTAAAAATACATATGCAAAAGTTACTACCTCTTTTTTATGATTCAGAAAAATACATTTCTTTCTTAAACAAATGATTTTTTACGTTTTTTTTTTTTGTAGTAGATCATTACACACTCAATTTACTTGATTTTTTTTTTTTTTTAGGTGTCTATTCAATGACTCTGATGGTCATCAGTAGGAGATACCACTTAGTGAGGTCTCCCCCGGCTGGTCATCACAAACACTGACAAAAATCCTCACGCAACCAAAATTTAAATATATTTTCTATATGTTAGATTTTTTTTTCCTACATTTTCCAGCATCTATTTTTGCTTGTTTCCCCATCAGTTCTGTATTTTTAAAGGAGGTGAATGATGAAGAGCCGGTTTGATATCCTGCTGCCTGTGTTGTCATTTTCAATAGCAGAGCTGACTCTGTGCCACTTCGCTGCTCTTTTGTGTTCACAGAAAATTATTATATTCAGTTTTTTGGGGGGAACATTTTTAGCTGCTCTGAACCTTTTGAGGTGAGAAGTGTGTGAATGTGAGCTGGGTTAATATAAAAATGGAAATTTAAAAAAAATAAATAAAAAAATTAATAAAAGAAAGTAAAGAAGACACGATAAGCTTAAAGCAGAATAGATGTGGTACAGATGCTATGCACAGCTATGCAAGGGATAATGCAGGTGTACAGAAGGGAAGGGTATATAAAAGTAATAAAATAAATAGGAGTGAATTTACAATTACACATAAGAGTCTATTCAGTGAAAAAAATTGCACTAGGAGAGTCCTTATAGGCAGTTAAGTTTTCATGAGGGAGATGGCCTTGTGGAGAAAGCTGCTCGTGTCTGGATGTTCTGGTGCTCAGTGCTCTTTAGCACTGGCCAAAGGGCAGCAGTTCAAAGAGGTTGTGGCCAAGGTGAGTGGGGCCTGAAATGATGCTTTCTGTCCATTTCTTCATTATGGAGGACTACAGAGTGTTCAGCTCTAGGCTGTTTTTTCACGGCACCAGACAACCAGCTGTTCAACCTCAACACTGTCCTGGATGAGGCCAATGACTCTGGTGTCATCTGCAAATTTCAGAAGTTTGACAGAGAAATTTGTAGAGATGCAGTCATTTGTATATAGGGAGAAAAGCAGTGGGGAGAGCACACAACCCTGAGGAGCACCAGTGCTGATTGTAAATTTTTCCAGCTTCACTAGCTGCTGCCGGTCTGTCAATTTTAATTTACACCGGAGGATATTTGGGATAATGGTATTGAAAGCCGAACTGAAGTCCACAAATAGAATCCTTGCGTAGGTCCCTGGTCTGTCGAAGTGTTGCAGGATGTAATGCGGTCCCATGTTGACTGCATCGTCCACTGACTCAATAAGCAAACTGAAGGGAGTCCAGCAAGGGTCCAGTGATGTCCTTCAGGTGGGCCAACACCAGTCTCTCAAATGATTTCATGGCCACAGACATCAAAGCAACAGGTCTGTAGTCATTTGGTCCTGTGATCTTGGGTGTCTTTGGGACGGTGGAGTGTTTGAAACAGGAAGGGACTTAACATTGCTCCAATGATCTGTTGAAGATCTGGGTGAAGATGGGTGACAGCTGTTCAGTGCAGACTTTCCGAGAGTTGAGTGAGACACTGTCTGGACCTGGAGCTTTCCTGATATTCTGTTTCTGGAAGAATCGGCACACATCCTCTTCACAGATCCTAAGTGCAGATTGAGTAGCAGGAGGGGGAGAGGGGGATGTGGCGAGAAGGTCAGAGTGGGTGAGGGGTGTGAGGCTGCGCTTTTCAAATCTGCAGTAGAAACAATTCAGGCCATCAGCCAGTTGTTGGTTTCCAACAGATGGGGGGATGGTGTCTTGTAGCTGGTGATGTCTTTCAGGCCTTTCCACACTGATGCAGAATCATTGGCTGAAAACTGTTTTTACAGCTTTTCAGAGTAGCTTCTCTTAGCCACTCTTATTTCCTTTGTCAGTGTGTTTTTGGCCTGATTATACAAGATGTTGTCCCAACTTCTGTAAGCCTCTTCTTTGGCCTGACGAAGCTGTCTGAATTTTGCTGTAAACCATGGTTTGTCATAGTTGTAAGTTAAATAAGTCCTGGCAGATGCAGGACATCACAGAATCAGTGAGCTCATCCAGATCAGTGGCTGCAGCTTCAAAAACACTCCAAAACAGGCTTGTAGTTCTAGTTCTGCTTCACCGGTCCTTCTCTTTACAGTCCTTTCTACACGTGTACAGGTCTAAGTTCCTTCCTGTATGTTGGGAGAAGATGAACCAGACTGCCCCAAAGCTGCTCTGTGAGCAATATGCGTCCTTTAACGTGGTGAAGTAGTGGTCCAGTATGTTTCTGTCTCTGGTGGGTCTTGAAATGTGCTCTCTGTATTTAGACAGTTCACGGGTTAGCTTTGCTCTGTTAAAATCCAAGACAACAATAATGAGTGAGACCGGGTGGTGTTGCTCCGTCTCTGTAATTTGATCAGCCAGCTTTTGCAGCGCCGTGCTCGCACAGGCTATAGGAATTACGTAAACACTTACCAGAATATACGAGTAAGTAGATATCTTAGCAGATATATTAACAACACACATAATGAGATCTAGCCACCTCTGGGGTTGGGGGTTTGATTCCCACCTCTGCCCTGTGTGCACGGAGCTTGCATGTTCTCCCTGTGCTTCAGGGGTTTCCTCTCGCAGTCCAAAGATATAGCTGATTGGCATCGCTAAATTGTCCATCGTGAATGTGCGAGGGTGTGGGCATCCCCAATGATCCCGTGTAGGATAAGCAGTACAGAACATTGATAGGTAGGTATATATATATATGTATCTCATCGGAATTAATAAAACTCTGGACTGGCAATGCCCACACGAGACAAACTTCACATGCTAGATTGGACATAGGATTACTGTATGTTCACACATGCAGCAATTTTATCGTTCCAAGTCACCAGTCACTGTACTATGAAGCTGCCAGCAGGCGTTCCTACTACTGGTTGCCATAGTAACTTTTATTAGTGGGAGCATTTGTGTACAGATTTCACCAGTGTATATACAGTTCCCTCTGAAAGTACTGGAACAACAAGGCCAATTCTATTGTTTTCCCTATACCTTGAAGACATTTGGGTTTGAGATCAAATGATAAATGAGAGAATAGGTTAGAATTTCCTGATATTCACATCTAGCCGTGTGAAACAACTTGGAACATGGAACCTTTGGTGGCAGACCACAAAATTTTTAGGTGATCAAAAGTATAGGAACAGATAAGCCTTCAAGTAAATAACACTTAATATTTGGTTGCATATCCATTACTTGCAATAACTGACATCAAACTGTTGGTTTCTTCTTTTGTTTTGCTTTTCAAGGCTTTTACCACAGCCTCTTTCAGTTGTTTGTTTTGGGGGGCTTCTCCCTTCAGTCTCCTCTTCAGGATGTGAAATGCTGCTCAACTGGGTTAAGATCCGGTGATTGACTTGACCCCAGATGAAGTCCTTTGTTGTGTTGGCAGTGTGTTTTGGATTATTGTCTTGCTGCATGATGAAGTTCCTCCCAATAAGATTGGATGCATTTCTCTGTAAACTGGAAGACAGAATGTTCCAGTAAACTTCTGAATTCATTCTGCTGCTACCATCATGAGTTCCATCATCAATAAAGATTATTGAGCCTGTTCCAGAAGCAGCCATGCAAGCCCAAGCCATGACACCAGCTCCACCATGCTTGACTGATGAGCTTCTTTGTTTTGGATCATGAGCAGATTCATTCTTTCGCCACACTTTGGCTTTTCCATTACTTTGGTAGAGGTTAATCTTGGTTCCAGAACTTTTGTTGCTCATCTCTGTATTGTTTGTGAATTCTAATCTGGCTTTCTGATTCTTAATGCTGACAAGTGGTTTGCATCTTATGTTATGGCTTCTATACTTCTGCACTTGAAGTCTCCTTCGAACGGTGGGTTGTGATACCATCATCCCTGCCCTGGAGGTTATTGGTGATGTTATTGACTGTTGTTTTGGGGGTTTTCTTCACAGCTCTCACAATATTTCTGTCATCACCTGCTGTTCTTCTTCTTGGCTGACCTGTTCCATATCTGTTGCTCAGTACACCAGTGGTTTCTTTCTTTTGTAGGACATTCCAAATTGTTGTATCAGTTATACCCAATGCTTGTGCAATGCCTATGATTGATTTTCTCTCTTTTCTCAGTTTCCAAATGGCTTGCTTTTCTCCCGTAGACAGCTCTCTGGTTTTCATGTTGGTTTATCCTTTTTAACAATAAATGCAATCTTAACAAGTGAAACCTAGGACTCCCAGAAATAGTAGACATTCAGAGATTTTAATTCTTTAACAATCAATTTAACAGGGCACACCTGGGCAGCAAGAAACACCTATCAGTCACATGTTCCAATATTTTTGATCACTTGAATAAAAAAAGGATGGATCCAAACAAAAGGTACCACGTTTTAATTTGTTTAACACATCTAGATATACAGGTGCATCTCAATAAATTAGAATGTTGTGGAAACGTACATTTATTTCAGTAATTCAACTCAAATTGTGAAACTTGTGTATTAAATAAATTCAGTGCACACAGATTGAAGTAGTTTAAGTCTTTGGTTCTTTTAATTGTGATGATTTTGGCTCACATTTAACAAAAACCCACCAATTCACTATCTCAACAAATTAGAATATTTCATAAGACCAATACAAAAAACATTTTTAGTGAATTGTTGGCCTTCTGGAAAGTATGTTCATTTACTGTACATGTACTCAATACTTGGTAGGAGCTCCTTTTGCTTTAATTACTGCCTCAATTCAGCGCGGCATGGAGGTGATCAGTTTGTGGCACGGTGGTATGGAAGCCCAGGTTTCTTTGACAGTGGCCTTCAGCTCATCTGCATTTTTTGGTCTCCTGTTTCTCATTTTCTTCTTGACAATAGAATCTATGGGGTTCAGGTCTGGTGAGTTTGCTGGCCAGTCAAGCACACCAACACCATGGTCATTTAACCAACTTTTGGTGCTTTTGGCAGTGTGGGCAGGTGCCAAATCCTGCTGGAAAATGAAATCAGTATCTTCAAAAAGCTGATCAGCAGAAGGAAGCATGAAGTACTCCAAAATTTCTTGGTAAATGGATGCAGTGACTTTGGTTTTCAAAAAACACAATGGACCAACACCAGCAGATGACATTGCACCCCAAATCATCACAGACTGTGGAAACTTAACACTGGACTTCAAGCAACTTGGGCTATGAGCTTCTCCACCCTTCCTCCAGACTCTAGGACCTTGGTTTCCAAATGAAATACAAAACTTGCTCTCATCTGAAAAGAGGACTTTGGACCACTGGGCAACAGTCCAGTTCTTCTTCTCCTTAGCCCAGGTAAGACTCCTCTGACGTTATCTGTGGTTCAGGAGTGGCTTAACAAGAGGAATACGACAACTGTAACCAAATTCCCTTTCACGTGTGTGTGTGGTGGCTCTTGATGCCTTGACCCCAGCCTCAGTCCATTCCTTGTGAAGTTCACTCAAATTCTTGAATCGATTTTGCTTGACAATCCTCATAAGGCTGCGGTTCTCTCGGTTGGTTGTGCATCTTTTTCTTCCACACTTTTTCCTTCCACTGAACTTTCTGTTAACATGCTTGGATACAGCACTCTGTGAACAGCCAGCTTCTTTGGCAATGAATGTTTGTGGCTTACCTAGTGAACCAAACTGAGAGACCATTTTGAAGGCTCAGGAAACCTTTGCAGGTGTTTTGAGTTGATTAGCTGATTGGCATGTCACCATATTCTAATTTGTTGAGATAGTGAATTGGTGGGTTTTTGTTAAATGTGAGCCAAAATCATCACAATTAAAAGAACCAAAGACTTAAACTACTTCAGTCTGTGTGCATTGAATTTATTTAATACACGCGTTTCACAATTTGAGTTGAATTACTGAAATAAATGAACTTTTCCACGACATTCTAATTTATTGAGATGCACCTGTAAATATGTGAAAATCAAAGCTGAAATTCTGATCTGTCGTCTCATTCATCTTTTGACCTTAACCCAAAATGTCTTCAACCTATAGCGAAAATAATGGAATTGGCCTTGATGTTCCAATACTTTTGGAGGAGATGGTATGCCTCATATCATATGAGATGAGGGAGAAGCAGTGTGTGCACTTTGCCAGTGTGACCATCTATGTGCAGCAAAAGCACAATCGTCAGATTGTCTGGGCCCGCGAAACAATTCGGACTTGCACACAGCATGGCGAGAACCACCGACTGGTACAGGTGGATTAGGTCTGGTTCCAGAAGTGTTTCAGCCTGGACAGAACTCCTTAAATGATCTCTGTAAAGGATTTAAATAATAATAATTAGAATTAGGATTAGGGTTTGGGATAATTTTATCTTCAAAAGGACTCTGCGTTTCAGCTGCAGTATGCACGTCTCTGTGGCGCAATCGGTTAGCGCGTTCGGCTGTTAACCGAAAGGTTGGTGGTTCGAGCCCACCCAGGGACGGAGAAGTTTTTTCCCTTACTAATGTTTCATTTTTAGTAAATAAAGAACCAAACCACAACATTCCAGCACAAGAAACTATAGCGGTAAAACAAAACCCCCCCAAAAAAATCATATACACAAACTAAATGCATTAGAAAAAATTACCTGCTATGACATTATTTCATCACTAGAGGGAGACATAAAGCACAAAATACTACATAATAAATGCAAGATATTTATAATATACAACTTGTTTTGAAACAAATTATAAAAACATATTTAAAAAAAAAAATTTAAGAATTCAGGAAAGGTTTTCCATGCTTAGTGGTTTCCATGCTTTTCAAATCTCCCCCCTTGCTGTGTTTGTGTTTAACATGCAAATCGCAAATAACAGCCTCTACTGCCCTCTGCAGGTCATATGAAGATATACAGCCATGTCAAACCCACTTACATTAAGAGAACCTGAATAAATGAGTGGAAAAACAACTTGTATCTCAAATATAGAGTATGCATTGATGTCACTTTCCTGCCGGAACACGCCCCCCTTGGCCGGACTGAGTGGCAAAACATCCAGCAAAATGGCTAGGTTTAATCGGGGAAGCTGCAAAAATGCTAGTATAACTAACGATCATCAGCTTAAATTAAAGGCAGTTGGATTTCACAGTGACCCTTACAACTTGCCCTAGAACCTTTGGTCCATTGACATTGGCATGTGGCCAGAAATCGGTTTTCCCGACATTTATATGTACCTGATCTCGACACCGGTGAAACACACTAAGCAAAGCCTGAAGGCATACAAAAGCCTTGACGCTTGGTCCTACTTCATGGCGGGATTTGTTGGAGAAATTAAAGTGACAAGAACACCAATCAACATTCTGGTTGTATGTGGACAGATTTGTACAAATCATTTTATTTTATTATATAATTTTATCTGGTAAATCGTAAGCTAGCTAGTCCTAGTTTGTTTGTAGCGAACACTGCTTCCACTTACTAACGTTATATACAGTGCATCTGGAAAGTATTCACAGCGCTTCACTTTTTCCACATTTTGTTATGTTACAGCCTTTTTCCAAAATGGATTAATTATTTTCCTCAGAATTCTACAAACAATACCCCATAATGACAACGTGAAAGAAGTTTGTTTGAAATCTTTGCAAATTTACTAAAAATAAAAAACGAAAAATTCACATGTACATAAGTATTCACAGCCTTTGCTCAATACTTTGTTGAAGCACCTTCGGCACCAATTACAGCCTCAAGTCTTTTTGAGTATAATGCTACAAGCTTGGCACACCTATTTTTGGGCAGTTTCTCCCATTCTTCTTTGTAGGACCTCTCAAGTTCAAAAATCAGGTTGGATGGGGAGCGTTGGTGCACACCCATTTTCAGATCTCTCCAGAGATGTTCAATCGGGTTTAAGTCTGGGCTCTGGCTGGGCCACTCAAGGACATTCACAATGTTGTCCCGTAGCCACTCCTTTTGTTATCTTGGCTGTGTACTTAGGGTCGTTGTCCTGTTGGAAGATGAACCTTCGCCCCAATCTGAGGTCCAGAGCGCTCTGGAGCAGGTTTTCATCAAGGATGTCTCTGTACATTGCTGCATTCATCTTTCCCTTGATCCTGACTAGTCTCCCAGTTCCTGCTGCTGAAAAACATCCCCACAGAATGATGCTGCCACCACCATGCTTCACTGTAGGGATGGTATTGGCCAGGTAATGAGAGGTGCCTGGTTTCCTCCAGACATGACACTTGCTATTAAGGCCAAAGAGTTCAATTTTTGTTTCTCATGGTCCGAGAGTCCTTCAGGTGCCTTTTGGCAAACTCCAGGTGGGCTGTCATGTGCCTTACTGAAGAGTGGCTTCCGTCTGGCCACTCTACCATACAGGCCTGATTGGTGGAGTGCTGCAGAGATGGTTGTTCTTCTGGAAGGTTCTCCTCTCTCCACAGAGAAATACTGCAGCTCTGTCAGAGTGACCATTGGGTTCTTGGTCACCTCCCTGGCTAAGGCCCTTCTCCCACGATCACTCAGTTTGGCCGGGCGGCCCGCTCTAGGAAGAGTCCTGGTGGTTCCAAACTTCTTCCATTTACGGATGATGGAGGCCACTGTGCTCATTGGGACCTTCAATGCTGCAGAAATTTTTATGTACCCTTCCCCAGATCTGTGCCTCGATACAATCCTGTCTCGGAGGTCTACAGACAATTCCTTGGACTTCATGGCTTGGTTTGTGCTCTGACATGCACTGTTAACTGCACTGTTACCAAATCATGTCCAATCAACTGAATTTACCACAGGTGGACTCCAATCAAGTTGTAGAAACATCTCAAGGATTATCAGTGGGAACAGGATGCACCTGAGCTCAATTTTGAGTGTCGTGGCAAATGCTGTGAATACTTATGTGTATACTTGTGAATACTTTCCATTTTGGAATAAGGCTGTAACATAACAAAATGTGGAAAAGGTGAAGCACTGTGAATACTTTCCGGATGCACTGTATTTCTGATATATAATAACAAGAAAAATTTCAATATATTTTGTAGACACTTTTAAAGTTATCTGGATAACTATTAGCAGTTACCATCAGGTAGACTATACAGAGTTCAGTAGTGGTGCAAACAGCCTATTTAAGAGCCCCTTTGTACATGCATCAGTCGTAATTTTAAACACTAGCCTGTCTATCTATCTGAACTTGCTTTGTGGAGTACCACTTGTAAGTAAAACTAGGTTTGTAGGATCGCACAACAGCTCGGTGGGCGGGACCGCGGCAAGGTCTAAGTGGTTCTACCAGATACTGAGCCATACAGTGCCCTCCACTAATATCGGCCCCCTTGGTAAATATGAGCAAAGGCGGTTGTGAAAGATTGTCTTTACTGTTTTAACGTTTTGATCTTTTGTTAAAAAAATAAACCACAAAAATACTCTGCTCTCATGGATATCAAACAGTTGCAAACAAAACACAGGCTTGTGTGCTTGTTAAATGTGTGTGCAACAATTATTGGCACCCCTATGAATTCGTATGAGGAAAATATATAAGTATATTCCCATTGATATTTTACATAATTTAGTACGCCTGGGTGACTAGGAACAGGAAATTGTTCAACTGTGACTTCCACGGGGGTATAAATATGAGGTAACACATAGGCAAAATTCCTTTAGATATTCATAACATTGGGTAAGACCAAGGAATATAGCTGTGATGGGCGACAAAAAGTTGTTGAACTTCACAAAATGGGAAGTGGATATAAGAAAATAGCACAATCATTGAAAATGCCCATTTCCACCATCAGGGCAATAATTAAGAAGTTCCAGTCAACTTGAAATGTTATGAATCAACCTGGAATCGGACGTGTACCTATATCGTCACCTACATCACCACAACTCATTTGGAAGGGTTTCAAGAAAAAAGCCTCCGTTCTCATATTAAACAATTTAAAGACGACACCCACGTGACAACGCCCATTTCAAAGGGACTCAGCAGCAGCTGTGCACATGTCTCTGTGGCGCAATCGGTTAGCGCGTTCGGCTGTTAACCGAAAGGTTGGTGGTTCGAGCCCACCCAGGGACGGAGAAGTCTTTTCCCTTATTTGTTTTTGATAAACGAAGAACCAAACCACTGCACAGGAAGCTACAGAGGTTAAAAAACTCACATATACACAAAACAAATTGCATTGGAATATTTTAGGTCGCTCAGATCTTTATGCTTGCCCAGCTTTCCAACTTGGAGAACTGATTGTTCACTTGCTGTCTAATATATCCAGGGTTTTTCCTGCATCGAATTTTTTTTGCCGGCCACCAAAACGAATTTTTGTCCCGCAAAAGCCTTACTTGATCAGTTTTTGTGATTTATGAGTGATGTACATAACTGCTGCGCTTGTGAAAAGCACATGTTAACTGAGGGAGACAACGAGCAGAGCCCCTCCCCCGCACACTCTCTTGGTCTTCAAACTAAACACTGACTTTGCTCTCTCTCCCTCCCTCGCACACATTAATCACAATCAACCGACACGACGGTAAAAGGTCAGAAGACCGTGTGCTCACCCCATTTAGCAAGAGTGGTTAGTAAGATTTAACCTTAATAATCCACAGTATTTTCACATTATTTATATAACAATGTGTAGTAAATTACCGACACAAACATTTAGTCTAGACTGCAGTGAGGTGAAACCAGAACAAAGCACAAAACAAGTTGTTAGCTAGCTGCTAATTTTATTCAATGGTATACGGTAGAACGTTAAATTATTAGTTAAAATAAACTTTTCGATGCTACGTTTTTAACGCTGCTTTTTAATATCGATATGATTTTATACCAAAATAATTATCAGATCTAGCAAAAGAAGGAAGCACAAACTGTTTCTTAGCATTTATTTTAAATTTATTCTCGGTACTGGGCTCGCAGATCATGTGGGTAGGGTACTTTTTACTGTGTGGGTGTGAATGACCATGTCTGTCAGCCACCACTGAAAAACCCGATATCCCACATCTTGACGGGTGCCGTTGTAACGAGATAATCATTATTATTCACTTCATCTGTGCATGGTTTTAATGTTATGGCTCATCGGTGTATAACCTGTGCTGACGCTGTTGCTTAAACTTTTATCACATTCTACGTATTTTCAGTCTTGTTTGTACCAAGTACGACATTAAATACTCGACAGTCTGACATTTCTTCAGTTCCCCGCTCACAGCTTTAAGTCCTACCTGCAATACGTTCCTATTTACCTACTGTTTCATGCAAAATTTTTTTAAAAATGAACTTTTATATATATATATATATATATATATATATATATATATATATATATATATATATATATATATATATATGACCGCTCTTTAATTGTTTATGGAAACATATGGAAGAAAACTAAAGCTCGGAAGGAAGTAGCAGAGATCGTCGGTGTTTCGGATGAGTGTACGAGCATGAAGCTAGTAAGAAGCCTGATCAGTGCATTATTTGTGTTTAACTAGTTAGCTTTAAAGACTATACATACAGCTACTACTGTTTCTCATCAGAATGAATAAAACTCTGGACCGGCCACGCCCACAAGAGACAAACTACAACCGACACGTGCTAGTTCGGACACGGGATTACTGTGCGTTCACACATGCTGAGATTCTATTGCCGCAAGTCACCGGCGTTCCTATTACCGGTTGCCATAGTAACATTTCTCAGTGGGTGATGCAACTACCATTCCATTTTTGATACCGTGTACTAAAGAGTCAAAATGTGTGATCTTCTAACCAGTAAATTCATTATAGTTTTCACGTGAAGTGCATTTTCTTGAAGCTCTCAACTGTTCAATGACGGAGACTTGACTGTAAAACTGTAGCCTAAGCCTTCGTGGATTTTAAACAGTACCATACTGATTCCTCACCGAAACCCCCCACGTGACTATTTCAAAGGAACTCGGTGTTTCAGCTGGTGCACACATGTCTCTGTGGCGCAATCGGTTAGCGCGTTCGGCTGTTAACCGAAAGGTTGGTGGTTCGATCCCACCCAGGGACGGATAAGTCTTTTCCCTTACTCATTTTTAATAAACAAAGATCCAATCTGCAACACTGCACAGGAAACTATAACAGGTTAAAGAAACTAAAAAAAAGAAAGAAAAAGGCGTATTAGAATAATTTACTTGCAATGACATTATTTCATCAGTAGAGGGAGCAGTGAAGCACCAAACACTACATAATAAATACACAGTATCTATAATATATAACTTGTGCTGAGGCCGTTGATTAAACATTTATCATGTTCTACATATTTTAAGTCTTGTTTAAATATGATGTTAAATAATAATCGAGTTGCAAACAAAAAGTCACTTCAAGTTTGCAAATAAATGGAGACAAATTATAAACTCAAATATTATCAGATTTTTGATCACAGAGAATTCTGTAAATTTCTCTGACAACATTATGTGACAAAGTTTTAACCGAGTTTGGACTTAAACAAACGACAGAACAAAGCGACTGAACAGTTTGTTGTGTTTGTGTTTAACATGCAAGCCAAGAATAACAACCTCTACTGCCCTCTACAGGTCATATGAAGCCTCTACAGTGCATATGAAACCTCTATTGCCCTCTACAGGTCATATGAAGCCTCTACAGTTCATATGAAACCTCTACTGCCCTCTACAGGTCATATGAAACCTCTACAGTTCATATGAAACCTCTACTGCCCTCTACAGGTCATATGAAACCTCTACTGCCCTCTACAGGTCATAAGAAGCCTCTACAGTTCATATGAAACCTCTATTGCCCTCTACAGGTCATATGAAGCCTCTACAGTTCATATGAAACCTCTATTGCCCTCTACAGGTCATATGAAGCCTCTACAGTTCATATGAAACCTCTATTGCCCTCTACAGGTCATATGAGGATATGCAGCCATGTCAAAACCACTGCATTAATAGAACCTGAACAAATGAGTGGAAAAACATAACTTGTATCACGAGGGTACTGCATGATACAATTAAGAAATTAACTATACTATACCATATAACGAGAAACTTTATTTTATTACGTTGGCTACCAAATGTTAGCCTCATTAATTAGGTTTCAAGACAAAAGCAAACGTACAGGACAGCAGACTGGAGGGTTTACTTTACTGCTGAGGTTTCTAGCAATTAATTAACTTATCGCTTGCCCACTTCATGGATAAGTATAAAAAAGTACCAGGATGTGAAAAATAGGACATAGTGGGACGATTTTGTGAAGTTTTATCAAAAGAGCTTCCTTACAAATTTAGTAACAGTAATAAAATGCTTAAAAACAAAGACAAACGATTTGCTTTTTAAATACACAGGAAGCACTATTCTTCTAAATTAATATAATTAAAGCCTGAACCAAAAAATATCCACATTTTGCACATACAAAGATGTAAAATCTGAAAATAAATCTCATACGCCATCAGCGCGAGCTAGTCATAACCATGCTAAAATTAGCCAAGGTAGTTCACGACGGAGGGTGCCAAAACTTAACTAATTAATTAACTTTAAACTATTAAAATATACTTAAATGACTGAAATATTCACCGTGTGAATAGATGTGTATTTGTAGGACTTTGCCGAGTTGTTAAAAGTGACAGACTTTTTTTGTCTTTGTCGACGGAGCTGCTTCAGTTGTAGCTAACTTGCTAATCTGACGTGATAACCAAGTCGCTACGCAGTTTGGAAAACGAAGTAAAAGTTAAAATATTCTTTAAAATGTTAAAATATAAACCAATGTTTTCCTCATCTAAGCGAAAATAATTAACATCTCCTTTACTTCAGGTAATGACAAACTGAAAAAATATATTAAAAAACATCAAGTTTTATACATTTCTTACCACAGCCACTCGCGCGCAATTTTCTCTGAGGTAAAACACTGCTGAGTACTGCGCGCGCGTACGAATCGGCTCTTTAAGTCGGTTCTTTGAATCAGCTATTTGGGGGTGAACATCGGTGGGAGCCGATTCCCGGTGTTCGAACAACGAAGAATTAGTGCCACCTGCATATCTCTCTCTCTCTCTCTCTCTCTCTCTCTCTCTCTCTTTCTAAAAGAATGAGCCTCACTAACACTTGATGTTGCAGTGCATTCGAGTTAGTCATTTGCTGTTAAAAATGGGGTAAAATAAAAATATAAAATTCCAAGGACTCCTCATTGCAAATTTATTTTATAAGCACAACACAACTACTAAAATTAGAAGCCTTATTATTTAAAATTGTACAATACATTTTGTTTTGTTTTTTCATTGGAGCAAGAGAGGCTTTTTTTTTTTGTTCAACAATATAATAACTATAATAACTCAGTAATAAATAATACCTTTGGTAATGGTGGGTTGTGATTTCCACCACTGTAACAAAATGAAATAAAATAAATAAATAAATAGATAAATAGATAAATAAAAATCACACGCCCCTTGGCTATGTTTGACTAATCCCTGGGTGTCACTGGAACCCCATCCTACATGATCAATGTAAATGTAGGCTGTACACCATGTACACCACAATATGGAGCTGGAAACCAGCAGAAAGCACATCACATCAGTGTGCTGGAGAAAACCAGAAGAAGTAATCTAAAGAACTAGTGAGATGATGAGAGACTATAGAACTTCGAGAACTAGGGGATGTAGGAGATTCAAGAACCTTGAAACAAGAGGATTCAGGATAGAACCAGAGACTAGGAATCTAGTAGCTCTCTAATGATGTGAGGAAAACAGAAATAGAGTGGTGCAGGAATGAGTCTTAAAACCAGTAAATGAGTTAGCATTTTAGCACTTCCGGTTCCATTGTCCCAAAAGTCAGTGGGTTTTTTTAATAGGTTTTTGGTTAAATGCGTGAAATAAGGTCTGCGGTTGACACAAGCTCAAGATATTTTTACGTTTTATTCTACGACATAAAATACATCAGTTATAACCCACTCATGATTTTTAAAGCTTTTACATGTCTCGAAAGAGGGTTGCTAACGAGTGGCTAAATGGGACTACAGAGGTTGTCGGGGACATTAAACATCATCGCGCTGAACAGGAACACTCATCTACTACAGCCTCGTTGTGTTTATACCGGTGCTCTTGCAAACTATTTCAAGTCAAATTTTCCAAGTTGTAGCTTTATCAATTTATAGTATTTCCAATTGTAGTGGGTTAAATAATGAAATTAATAAAAAACTGAAAGAGTTGTCAGAACCTTAGTGGTTGTAACGTTGAAGTCATGTGACTGTCACGTGATTGTGTTCAAGCTCAAGTTCAAGTTCAGTTTATTTGTATAGCGCTTTTAACAATGGACATTGTCCCAAAGCAGCTTTACGGAAGTATATAAATTCAGGACATAGATTTTAAATTTATGAATTTATCCCCAATGAGCAGCCAGCGGCAACGGTGGTGAGGAAAAACTCCCTGAGATGATATAAGGAAGAAACCTTGAGAGGAACCAGACTCAAAAGGGAACCCATCCTCATCTGGGTGACACCGGATAGTGCAATTATAAATAAATAAATCTCTTCTATAAATGTACCAGTACCACACGGTCAGATAGCAGTTGTGAGACCATGAAAAATTCATTACAGTGTTTATATGAAGTCTGTTTTGTTGAACTTCACCACTGTAATCTCAATGATCTTTAGGCTGCACCGTGTGGGGCCATCCTCAGGAGCAGCATGTGACTTCCAATTGATGAGGTCTCCAACCAGAAGTAGGGCATCAGGATGGATCGGGCAGGTCCAAAGAGCAGAAGGGGTCGGGATCACTGGCATCTCAGGAGTATCATGTGAAGCTCGACAGAAGGGGAGAGGGAGAGAGAGGGAGAGAGAGAGAGAGAGAGTGAGAGAGAGAGAGATCATTAGGTATGCTTATTGTCTCGTAATGGTTAAGGACAGTGTGCTTTGCGTAAGTGAAAGCAGGGACTCCGGCAAGACTAGCCATGACAGCATAACTAAAAGGGAGAGCCAGAAGGTAACACAGACATGAGGGCTCCCTGGGACAAGGCGGCCAGCCACCCCACCATCAACAACTGTGGTGGGTTCGTTTATAGCCTAACTTTAGCTTTTTAATTTTTGCGATTGTATTTAGGCTTCAAAATTCCTAAAAGTAGGTCACAGAGCTTATTTTCTGCAATAATCCAAAAGCCAATGGAAAATTCCTATTGGATTTTTGTCGAGGGAACCAGGGTGATGCTAACGGCCGGGTTGGCCTCCAAAAATACACCATCCCTGCAGCACTCTATTGAGAGGAGACCTTTACTGCCTTGTTTCACTACAGCGTCACTCTGAAGCAGCTTCATTTATCAGTGACGTTGCACATGGCATAACAAATCTGCATGAACACAATTCAGTCCAATTTCATTTATATCACACACTTAAATGTTGATGTTTTAATTTATACAAAAGTCTACTATGACATTTTAAATGTGGCACACTTTCATCCAAGGTCCTTATTTGTGTCCAGTGACCCTTCCCTTTTCTTATTTAATTAATATAATTATTTGAATTAATATTATTATTTTGGTATTACTGCCTTTTATGATCATATCCTTTAATTTAATTTGTTCTGTTTTTTTTGTTGGTTTTTTTGGGGGGAGATTTGGAGCATTTATACTTCACATTCAAATAAATAAGACTTATGCATAGGAATCACTCACATATCTTTAATCTGGGAGCCTCTTATCTCCTTGTTGTTTGCTTCTTTTAAGTGACTATAAAGAGTTAATACGTCCTTGAAGATGACAGGCTTAGATAGGTTTCCAGGTCACGGGCTGAAAGATCGAGGAATTAAAGAGACATCCATTAGAGAACAGGGCTGCACCTTATGGGAGGTTGTAACTAGAGAACTAGGTTACTAGGATATACTAGAACTAAGAGAACTAGGGGAACTTGGAGGGAATAGAAAGAGGCAACTAGAGAACTAGAGACTGGAGCTACAAAAAAAAAAACTAGATCTAGGAGGTATTAGAATTAGGAAACTACCTGACTGAAAAAATTCCAGCTTGGAAACTGGAAGCTAGGAAATTCTTGAACTTACAGTACTTTTTCAGATAGTGTGTTTCCATCGATTTACATGGATCACTAACAATTAACCACAATCCGTATTTTGCTCCAATTTCCAATTGCTAGTGAGCCGTGCCGTACATAAGTAGCTATGCACAATTTGCTTCCCTTCTTGAAGTCAGGTATTATGTAAGAAGAATTGTATGGGTGTGGCTAGAAACAGTGTGGATTACTGATTGGTCAAATTCAAATGTCTCTGACTCCAGCAGCTTTTCTACTGGATAATAGGCTCATTGATCTTCAGTAGTGCAGCGACTGTCTGGTAAACGTTATCTCTCTTTCATAATTTAACTTTTCTGCAAGATTTAGGAGGAAAAGCACAATTTTAATTTCATCTGATTTAATTTGTTATAGTATTTATTTTCCATTTCTTAACCATGATCCATGTAAAATCCACCATCCTCATTCTTAGTCACTTTGTTTGCACCCTGTCACAGGGTAAAACATAATAGCACTATATACCCTACCTAGTGGCCTACATGCATGGTGTAGAACTGTATTTTGAGATTCAGTAACAAAACTAGCACTTTACTAGTGTGCAAATATATCTAGGAACAGATCTGTATTTTCACAAAATAAATAAATAAATAAAGATTTAGCATGCTTTGACTGGTTTTTGGGTGTGCACACCGGGCCACATTTATCTTTTGGTAAAGTTTTGCTTAAATGTTTACATGGTCAAACTGAGCTAAAAAAAATTCTTCTATATTTACAAAAGTAAAAAATGCATTTTTTTACTTCATACTCACACACAAACACTAATAAACACCAATCAGCCATAAATTACCAAGTGTGTTCACGCACAGCTGAATTATCAGTCCCTCCAGGATTTTGCGATCAGAGAGATTAACACAAAATCAAGGAAACTCAGCAATATTCGCAGGAGCTTGCAATTTTTCAAAATTACCACAGATTTTCCGCAGATTTGGGCCAAGACACGTCATGTGACATCATCACGACACGCATTCAGTCAAAGCCCTCTTCGGTTCATGTGCATCAAACATGAGTACAGCTAAAAGCTCTCATTTACCAACAAACATCACTGCAAAACAATTACGTGCAATTCAAACAGTTTTCCGGAAAGAAAAAAAAGCACAAAAATGCCCACAAATTGCATCACAAATTTTGAAGAAAAAAAAAATCAGCAAAATTAAACATTTTTTGGCCGCAACAATCACAAAAAAAAAAAAAAACCTCTGCGAAATCCTGTACGGACTGATTTACATAACATTCACGCCCATGAAAGGCAAACAGCAAAATGAAAAAGGCAAAATAACGAGTAAATACTAAATCTCCCAGTAACGCAGCTCAGCCATTGCAGCACGTCAGCTGCCACAGACACACACTAACTCTTCCTCCATTTATAGGGCGCAATTACTTTTTAAAATTTTTTTTTTTTACTTTATTTGTTTTTAACTGCTTTTTTTCAATTGATTAATTTGGAGCAAAAAAAAAAAATCATTAAATTTCCCCAACAAACTGGATTTTCACGAACAACACATTTGTCCTGTAATTCATTTGTATGCAGTTTGATACTTAAAAAAAAGTGAGTTTGCTTCAGTATATTTCCACTAAATATTAAAATATTGGCACCCCTGTGTTTGGGTTCACACTGCCATTACTCCAAACTCCCTCCCTGCTGAGGGAGACCTGTGACAGAGCCAGTTTCCAGTAGTATTTTACTCCTTGTGCTAAACACCAGTCAACACTTGATAACCTCTGGAGAAACTCCTCCTACTTTCAAGGGTAATGTTATATGATGGGAAACAGACACACAGTGGACAAGCAGTATGAAAACTTAGGACCCTAAAAGAGATCGTATTTAGAAAACTAGGAAAATACGAGGGACTGGAACGAGGAGATGTTAGGAACTTTAATAACTAAGAGTAAAAATAGGAAAGTACAGGAAAGCAAAGTGACAAGGTCTAGGGAACTAGGGGAACTCCAGGAAGTAAGAAACAGGAAGTCTACGTGACGTTGTAGAATTGTGGGGGTTTTTTTTAGTTCTTATGAGAAATTGTAATGACATCTAGTTAAACACAAATAAAGCACCAATCAGTGTTGTGTGAATTTTATGTTACCTGCTCGGCTTCATATTAGCTTCCGTCTCAGATTAGCAAAGTAAGCTAATTGTACTAGCTATGTACACTCACCACAGGCACCAGTGATCTCTGCTACTTCCTTCCAAGTTTTATTTTTCTTCCTAACGTCTCTAAATATGTTTAATGATGAAATCACGGTTATAAATTTTTCTTCCGGTTTTGTTTGCGTCGAACAGTAGGAATAGAAACTAATTGCACGTAGGAGCTAAAATTGTTAGCGGGGAACTGAAGAAACGCGGCATAGGATCGGTCCGAGGAATCATTCGAGCCAATCGTTTGGATTTGTCGCTTTACTGCGTCACACCTAATTTACATAGAATTGAGAAAATGTTGCACACGTACGCAGATAAACAATCACCAGTCGTTTTGTCGCTCTGTCAAGTAGCATACAGTGGGGGGAAAAAAGTATTTGATCCCCTGCTGATTTTGTATGTTTGCCCACTGACAAAGAAATGATCAGTCTATAATTTTAATGGTAGGTGTATTTTAACAGTGAGAGACAGAATAACAACAAAAACATCCAGAAAAACACATTTCAAAAAAGTTATAAATTGATTTGCATTTTAATGAGGGAAATAAGTATTTGACCCCTTCAACTTAGTACTTGGTGGCAAAACCCTTGTTGGCAATCACAGAGGTCAGACGTTTCTTGTAGTTGGCCACCAGGTTTGCACACATCTCAGGAGGGATTTTGTCCCACTCCTCTTTGCAGATCCTCACCAAGTCATTAAGGTCTCGAGGCTGACGTTTGGCAACTCGAACCTTCAGCTCCCTATACAGATTTTCTATGGGATTAAAGTCTGGATTAAAGTGGCTAGGCCACTCCAGGACCTTAATGTGCTTCTTCTTGAGCCACTCCTTTGTTGCCTTGGCTGTGTGTTTTGGGTTATTGTCATGCTGGAATACCCATCCACGACCCATTTTCAATGCCCTGGCTGAGGGAAGGAGGTTCTCACCCAAGATTTGACAGTACAAGGTCCATCGTCCTTTTGATGCGTGCGGTGAAGTTGTCCTGTCCCCTTAGCAGAAAAACACCCCCAAAGCATAATGTTCCCACCTCCATGTTTGACGGTGGGGATGGTGTTCTTGGGGTCATAGGCAGCATTCCTCCTCCTCCAAACACAGCGAGTTGAGTTGATGCCAAAGAGATCTGACCACACCTGACCACAACACTTTCACCCAGTTCTCCTCTGAATCATTCAGGCAAACTTCAGACGGGCCTGTACATGTGCTTTCTTGAGCAGGGGGACCTTGCGGGCGCTGCAGGATTTCAGTCCTTCACGGCGTAGTGTGTTACCAATTGTTTTCTTGGTGACTATGGTCCCAGCTGCCTTGAGATCATTAACAAGATCCTCCCGTGTAGTTCTGGGCTGATTCCTCACCGTTCTCATGATCATGATGATTGAAACTCCATGAGGTGAGATCTTGCAGGGAGCCCCAGACCGAGGGAGACTGACAGTTTCTTCCATTTGCGAATAATCGCACCAACTGTTGTCACCTTCTCACCAAGCTGTTTGGCGATGGTCTTGTAGCCCATTCCAGCCTTGTGTAGGTCTACAATCTTGTCCCTGACATCTTTGGACAGCTCTTTGGTCTTGGCCATGGTGGAGAGTTTGGAATCTGATTGATTGATTGCTTCTGTGGACAGGTGTCTTTTTACAGGTAACAAACTGAGATTAGGAGCACTCCCTTTAAGAGAATGCTCCTAATCTCAGCTCATTACCTGTGTAAAAGACACCTGGGAGCCAGAAATCTTGCTGATTGATAGGGGATCAAATACTTATTTCCCTCATTAAAATGCAAATCAATTTATAACTTTTTTGAAATGCGTTTTTCTGGATTTTTTTGTTGTTATTCTGTCTCTCACTGTTAAAATACACCTACCATTAAAATTATAGACTGATCATTTCTTTGTCAGTGGGCAAACGTACAAAATCAGCAGGGGATCAAATACTTTTTTCCCCCACTGTATGCTATATAGAAGCTGCAGAAATTTGACAAAAATTTTTTTTGATCGTGTTGCTGTGGGGGTGTGGCCTTTAATAAAGTTGCCCCACCCCTGACATTTTGTGCAGCATGTGAGCTGTGGGAGTTTATATCACTCCAACAACATAACATACAATACACTGTAGTCTTTAACCTTTTATTCCCACTGTAGTGAGCCTCAGTGCTGGTTTAACCAAACAGAAATAAAAAGAAGATGACGGGGAACGCCTTTCACAGAGCAGCGCAGTGACGTACCTCATTGTGTACCTCATTGTCTGTCTTGTTGTGTATCTGTCTTAAAACTACACAAAACACAATTACATAACTTTCATTTGCAGGTATCCATTTAGCATCGCTTTTATCTAAAGCCACTTACTGCTGAGGCAGAATCCGACCCAGGCGTAGAGCTGAGAAGCCGAGGGTTAAGAGCCTTAATATATAATAACACTAATTACTAAAGCATTGCTCAGGAGAATTTCTGACACTCCCGGGATTTAAACTCTGCTCTTTTCATCGGGAAAATCATTTCCAGACTTTTTTCATCATTTCTAAAGATAATAAAAGTTCATCAATTTAGAATCTTAGTGTTGTAACCTAGTGTAATTCTTTTTCTTTCTTTTTTTGGTGGGGGGAGGCACCAAAACGTTTTCTGAAACGTATACACATCATATTAGATTTATTTCTATATACGTATATATTTTGTGTTAAAATCTTTGTGTTTAAATGTAGAAACTGAGACAGTCGAACACTGGCACCGACTCTCTGCATAACAGTATCTGTTGCTATCAATAGATCATTTAATTCTTCTGGTTTTTAGTTTTTTGTTAAAAACAAATAGACTGTTTGCGCTTCATATTAGTTTGTATTTCTACCATCAGATCATTTATTATTCTGTAAAGAACTTATATTAGTTTTCATTGCATTTCATTGAATTATTTCTATTTACATATTGTAGTTAATATGTTTTTGTATAAACATCATTACATTGTTTTTTATTTCTCTATTATATTATTTGTTTTTTGTTATCGGATCATTTTTTATTGAAAGTTTTTATTAAAAAAATAAATAAATGTTTTAGTATGCACATCATATTAATTTTTAGATTCACGTTATATACATTTTGTATTTCTAAAACATTTTATGTAATGAATGTACAAATATCGTTTTTGGGACAAAAACCCACACGTTTTTTTCTTTCTGTATGAAATTTATTTATAGTAGTATAATAAAATAGTTTTAGTATACACAGTATTAGTGTTTATACTTATTTCTGTATAAATATTCCATTAAAAATGATTTGTATATAAATATTTGTTTGGTTTATTTCTTTCTGTATAACATTATCTATCTAGTGCTTTCAAAAATAGTTTATATTTATCAATTAACAAAATGCAAAGTGAGAGAACAGAAGAAAAATCTACATCAAATCAATATTGCGTGTGACCTCCCTTTGCCTTCAAAACAGCATCAGTTCTTCTAGCTACACTTGCACACAGTTTTTGAAGGAACTCTGCAGGTAGGTCGGCCCAAACATCTTGGATAACTAACAGTTCTTCTGTGGATTTCGGCAGCCTCAGTTGCTTCTCTCTCTTCATGTAATCCCAGACAGACATGATGATGTTGAGATCAGGGCTCTGTGAGGGCCATACCATCACTTCCAGGACTCCTTGTTCTTCTTTACACTGAAGATAGTTTCTTAATGACTTTCGCTTTATGCTTGGGGTTGTTGTCATGCTGCAGAATAAATTTGGGGCCAATCAGATGCCTTCCTGATGGTATTGCATGATGGTTAAGTATCTGCCTGTACTTCTCAGCATTGCGGAAGCCATTAATTCTGACCAAATCCCCAAATCCATTTGCAGAAATGCAGCCCCAAACTTGCAAGGACCGTCCACCATGCTTCACTGTTGCCTGCAGACACTCATTTGTGTGCCGCTCTCCAGCCCTTCGGCAAACAAACTGCCTTCTGCTACAGCCAAATATGTTCCACGTCGGAGGTATGGCTTTTTGGCTGCAAGTCTTGAAGGCCACTTCTGACCAGACTTCTCCGGACAGTAGATGGGTGTACCAGGGTCCCACTGGTTTCTGCCAGGTCTGAGCTGATGGCACTGCTGGACATCTTCTGATTGAGAAGGGAAGTAAGCCTGATGTGTCTTTCATCTGCTGCAGTAAGTTTCCTTGGCCGACCGCTGTGTCTACGGTCCTCAATGTTGCCCGTTTCTTTGTGCTTCTTCAAAAGAGCTTGGACAGCACGTGTGGAAACCCCTGTCTGCCTTGAAATTTCTGTCTGGTAGAGACCTTCCTGATGCAGTATAACTACCTTCTGTCTTGGTGCTGTGCTCAGTCTTGCCAGGGTGTTTTCTAAGCTTCCTTTTCGTTAATCACGGTTTATGAATACACTGCCAGAGTTTTCGTTTACGCTTTCAAACTTTTCGTTTACACTCCGCAAGATTACATTCGCAATTCTGGCACAAGTCGCACATGTGGGCGGGGCTGAACAGCACTTTACTCTCATTGGGTAGTGAGATTTGGCTCGACAGCTCCCTGATCAGGAAGTAGAGACTTCAGTGGCGTGAATTTTGGAGAGCGTTCTCGATGTGGTTAGTCAGTATATTAGTTCGTAATTGATATTTGAGGTTTGGGGAGTCTCATACCACTATTTTTTTTCCGGGATGAGCGCTCAGGAGCGGCACGAAGAGGCAGCGTTGTCGTCATCATCAACGTTATCCTCCTCCTCCTCCTCAGCTGGACACTCAAGCTGTCGAGCCAAATCTCACTAGCCATAGCTTAGAAGACTGTTAACAAAGAATGAAGTTCATTTGAAGACAGTGTTACATTTTTGCCACTGAGTCACAGTTTTCAGTTTCAGAGTGTTTTTTTTCTTTCTAATTGTATATTTTTGTTGAAAAGTTACATTCAATACTTTTGGCACAAACCTAATCCCATATATGGCTTTTGACAGTTAACTATTTTCAGCAACCTACCTTGTTAGCTGAGTTTGGCTGTTCCTCACCCAGTTTTATTCCTCCAACACAGCTGTTTCTGTTTCAGTTAATTATTGTGTTTCAACCTACATATTGAACTGATGATCATTAGCACCTGTTTGGTATAATTGTTTAATCATACACCTGACTATATGCCTATAAAACCCCTGATTTTGTGCAAGTGTACCTAGAAGAATTGATGCTGTTTTGAAGGTAAAGGAGGTCACACCAAATATTGATTTGATGTAGATTTTTCTTCTGTTCACTCACTTTGCATTTTGTTAATTTATAAGTATAAACTATTAACATTTCTATTTTTGAAAGCATTCTTACTTTACAGCATTTTTTCACAACTGCCTAAAACTTTTGCACAGTACCGTATGTATATATATAAAAAAAAATTTTTTAATAATAATGTTAATTTTTAACACACCTGTGTGTCTAGTTAAGGACAACACATGTTGTGTTTCTTTCATCAGTGTGTTAGTACATTTAACACATGCTGTGTGTTAAATATTTCCACACAAAGATGTGTTAAAAAATAACATAAAAATAACACAGAGATACTTTTTCCCCATCTAAAATGATCCTAAAATGCAATTTGTTTCTTCTTACAAATCGGCCAACTGTGAAAACAGGAGTCCCTTTCATTTGAAAAGCTATAAAAGAGCAAAAAGAGTGTTGGTTAGATGTTGGAGCTACAAAATATGGACAAATGCCTTTGGGCTTCAGCTGAGAAATTGTGTTACAGAATCTCAAATTGTGTAATTTTGGAACTGTGCCCTCTGCTCTCCTAATGAACAGAATAGTGCTGTAGACTCACCAGGAAAATCTGTCTGACTTGTGAATATTTATTTTTCAGCCTTTAGCACCTCGAGGCCAATTATTTTTGCAAAACCTAATTAATTTAACCAACATTACAGAGATAGTGGAAAGCATTACAACCTGCTGTAAACCCCATCCTCTCTTTTTGTCACGTTAACCTTGTGAAGAACATTACTGAGCTAGCTAAGTTCCGTTAGCCGCTGACTGTCTGCACCTGTTAACCAGCATTAACATTCACCGAATACATGAAGAAACACGGCTCTAACCCATCCTCCTAATGGTAATTACTACAGCTTGCCTTGTCCAAAACACCTGCTAAATGTAGTTACCCTTAACCCACTCTCTGTATTACATCATGGTGAACAGCTGTAATGCTCCGTTATCGTTAACTTTCAGAAAGGTAATGGGAATATCTAACATTTCCACAAGCTGTATGCTAAAGTAATGTTATCAACTCAGCTGAGCGTCTCAGTTAGCATCATTCAATGATAGCATCCAGCTAACTCGGAGCCTCAGATAAGATGCAGACCCATAGGATTATAGAATAACCTCAGTCCATATTTCACAGCCAACATAAACACATGACACTAGTAGTGTAACACCGACACTGAGGAAGCAGTACATGATATTCACTTTTGAAGATAAAGTTAATTATCAATCACTGAGTTACTGTTTTCCAATGAATACATTTTCGAGAGCTTCCTGCCTAAATATCACCAGGAATTTTCAGCAGCATTAACGCTAAATAGTGATGAAGGCTAAGCTAACTTAACTGTGGTCATTTGGTTTCCTCGCCTCAGGACTCCGACTCCGCGGTCACAATCAAAAGCTCAAAGCGACGAACATTCACTTTGAGGCGAGTTCAGAGTCGGATGACGTCGGCGGCGCAGTCCGCAACGTGATCGGACAATAATTTAACACACAAGTGTGTAGGATATTAACACATCCTTTCTGAGCATGTATCTGTTTGCTTGTTTGTTTGTTTGTTTGTCTATCTATCTATCTATCTATATATATATTTATCTGTTATTTATTTGTTTGTTTATTTGTATTACTGGCTCATATTTTGTGAAGAGAACATAGTTTGTGTATACACATCACATTAGTTTGTTTATGTGTAACGGTGTAT
The DNA here is from genome assembly GCA_023630585.1 of Cranoglanis bouderius. Lineage (NCBI taxonomy): Eukaryota > Metazoa > Chordata > Actinopteri > Siluriformes > Cranoglanididae > Cranoglanis > Cranoglanis bouderius. Next base: position 845,445 of record CM042557.1, on the reverse strand, counting down.
TTCTATACATATATAAATATGCAAATATGTTGGGTTTTTTTTTTTTTTTTTGGTATATAAAATAAAATCCTGTATAAATATCACATCAAAGCGAAGTGTGCGTTTCAAAGCCGCCGCCACGCGCGCGCTCCGCCCAGGCCGGCTGCGCCCGCCTCCGATTGGCCGCGTGTGGCTCATTTGCATTGACGTCAGTAGAGGCTGTAGGTCAATCCTCGCGCGTGCTTTTATTGGATCTGCTGCTGTCAAGCAGCGCTGAAGGACTGGAAAAGACGAGGAGCAGAAAAACACCATTATTCCGCTGCTTTTCTGCCGTTTTTAGGCTCCGATCCGATCCGCCGACGCGCTCGGGGTCGAATCGGGGAAGTCGAGGGCGCAGATCGGGGGCTGTTTTGTTTGCGCGGATCCTGAGCGGGTTACCCGCAGACAGTCTGACAGCCTCTAGCCTACATCTCTTTTCCTTTTTTTGCTTCTAAAAGAGGAGAAATCGGAGGCCGTGTGATTCTTCGTTGAGCGCTTTTTTTTTCTTCTTCTGTCCTTCTCTGAAACCGAGCATTTTTTTTCGTGTTCATCTCGGATGCGAGCGCACGAGCACACCGCCTCGGAAACTGCGCTTTTTTTGGGTGTAAAATGTCCCTTTTGGGTGTATAAAGGCGCAGGATTAATCCGCCGCAGTAATGCTGAGGGAATATTTTCGCCTGTTGAAACGCTGTGAAGCGCACAAGATCTCGTCCGTCACTAAAAGCTGATTTTCTCTCTTCAGATTTCAGGGTGGAGTTTAAAAAAAAAAAAAAAAAAAAAACCAACAACAAACAAAAAAACATTAAAAAAAAAAAATAAAACAAGGCCAAACATGGATCAAACTACGGCCTGGAACTAACTACAAGACTGCATTTCTTTCTTTCTTTCTTTTTTTTTTTTTTTTAAAAAAGAGGTTACAGTGACATAATGACGGAGTGGTGGTGATGATGATGATGATCATAATGATGATGGTGATGAAGATGGTGATGGTGATGTGGAATGAAGTGGGTTTGATCTAAAATGGAGCTCCATGGAGTTTGAGCGCGAGAGGAAATCTGTTTCCTGGTCAGGGGGGTGGGGGGGAAAAGGAAGATAGACAATTATCATTATTATCATTATTGTTATTATTATTATTAGTAGTAGTAGTGGTAGTATCATCATTTATTATTATTATTATTATTATTATTATTATTATTATTATTATTATTATTATTATTAATGCATACAAACAGGGAAATAAAGGACAAAAAGAGAAGGAGAAGAAGAAGATAATGAAGTGAAGAACGTAATGTTCCTGGCCTGATTTGGGGAACTTATGTGGAGTATCTAAAGGGCCTTCTAGGTGGACGTAAAAAAAAAAAAAAAAAAAGAACAAGTGGAGAACGTGACCAGGCCTGGGTTGGAGGAGAAGAACTGAACAAGAAGAACTAAAGAACATAAAGTGCCTGGCCTGGTTTGTAGAACTTTGTAGATTCCGAGTATCGAAAGGGCCTTCTTAGTGAACTTACGGTAAAAAAAAAAAATTAAAAAAAAAAAAAAAGAAGTAGAGGAGCAAGTGAAGAACATAACAGGCCTCAAGTCAAAGGGAGGAAGAAGATAATCAAGAGGAGAACATATCTCAGCTTGGATTGGAGGAATTGAGAAGATCAAGAAGTCGACTGGGGAATCTAAGAGGCCTTATGTGGAGGACTTAAAAAGATTTTTAAAAGAGTTAAAAAGATAACGTGCCTGGTCTGGTTTGGAGAACTTAATACCTAAAAGGCTTTCTATGAGGACCTAAAGAAAGGACATAACAGGTCTGGACAAAGAAAGGAGGAGTGGAGAACCCGAGTGAAAAAGAAAGACCTAGCTAGGCGTCCTGGCTTGGAGGACATAACGAGACGAGAAGAAGAGGAAGAAGCGGGAGTGAAGCATGGGCTGTGCTTCCAGCATCCATATCTCGGATCGGGTGGTGTATCACAGTGGAAAAGAGTCTGAAGACTGCCCCCCACACTCCCCCCCACAGGGCAACAACACCCAGAACTGCCCCATCAAGGCCTCTGAGTACAAGGTGACACACACACACACACACACACACAGGGCGTACAATCAGAGCGTGTGCTGATATTAAATTCTCCACGCTTTATCACCGTTCTTATGTCATTTCTGACCTCCATGTTGTTGTTTTTTAATTCTCCCATGGAATTATGGGATTGCCGTCTGTGAGAAGGACACATGCCACTTTATCTGCCCTACTTAGGCAGCCTACTCCCGAGAGGGTGAGAAACACGGAGGACGGAACCGATCCGATCAAGAAAATCTCACACACCGGGATAAAATGTTAGCCCATTATCGCCATATGTGAATTTAATGTTAGTGTGTGTATGTGTTTGTGTGTGTGTGTGTGTGTGTGTGTGTGTGTGTGTGTGTGTGTGTGTGTGTGTGTGAGTACAACCTAGGGCTCCTAGAATCCTGGAGTCGACACACACAAACGAAATAGACCCTCTGCTGATATTAAACATATCCACATTCAGCCCGCATGCAACAAACACACACACACACACACACACACACACACACACACACACACACACACACACACACACAATATGAGGCAGGGTTATGTGTGTCAAGGCTGTCGGCACACACTCGTCCTCCTAGGCTGCGTAACAAGCATGATACTCGCGGAAAATGTCGGAAAAATGTCGCTCTGCAGCAGTGTAACGTTCAACAAAATGCAGAACATTTCTGTGTATTTTATTACATAAAAAGTTACATTTCTGCGTCTGACCAATCATTAAACAGATCACGGTCACATGATCCAGGGGTTCCCTTGTAGTTTGTGCAGTGTTGTCTAACGCAGGGTGCCAATATTTTCAGCATTTAAATTATTTGCACTGTCGAGATATATATATATATATATATATATATATAGACTGATGTGTGTCAAGTCCCTGTGAATGAGCTGTCGCTATAGAAACGATAAGGTATCAGAACGAGCGCGTTAATATAAACCTGCGCCACTGTCAGAGCTGCTGTCATAGAAAATTAATCAACACATTCTCTTCTGACCAATCACGATCCAGATTTCAGAAGCACTATGGGATTAATGTTTGATATCTTGTTCCTTAAAATGACATCCGAAATGACGCCATTGTATCGATTTACCTGCTCATGTGACATCATCGGAGGAGACGCTAACCACACTGTTTGGTATACAGTAGCTAACGTAATTGGCTGACGTCGCTTTGATTGACAGGTAGCAGGATAGTTACGCTTTTGCAGATCACTCAGACTTTACTGCAGAACCAAAGTGGGCGTGTCTCAATTTTCCAGATTGTTGGAGATAGTCGGCTAACGGTTCTTACTTAGCAATAATGGAAGTCATATAGTTAGCTAGCTAAATAACCAACTAGCTTACACCAGTTGAGATTCAGTTGGACGGTGAGTGTAAAACTAGCGTTGTGTAAACAATTTGCTTAATATTTATGGTAGATCTAAACTTTGTCACACAGAATGATGTTTTTTCAGCATCTGCAGCAGATCCGTAATGCAATCAGGTGCCGTCTCTTCTGCAGGAGGATCTTCTGCTAGTTTTTTACAGCGACATTTGGGTTTGAGATCAAAAGATGGAGATGAGACGAGAGATTAGGATTTCAGCTTTTATTTCCTGATGTTTACATCTAGACGTGTTAAACACCATAAAACAGAGAAGCTTTTGTATCAGACCACCCAGTTTTTCTTAGATGAGCAAAAGTATAGGAACAGTCTGGAAGTAAATGAAAGTAAATAACACTTAATATTTGGTTGCATATCCCTTACTTGCAATAACTACATCAAGTCGATTTCTTCTTTTGTGAAGCTTTTCCAGGTTTTTCCTGCAGCTTCTTTCAGTTGTTGTTTGTTTCGGGGGGGGGAGGGGGGGTGGCGTTTCTCCCTTCAGTCTCCTCTTCAGGAGGTGAAATGCTGCTCAGTTGGGTTAAGGTCTGGTGATTGACTTGGCCAGTCTAAAACCTTCCACTTTCCCCCCCACTGATGAAGTCCTTGGTTGAGTGTGTTTTGCATCGTTGTCTGTAAACTGTCAGACAAAATGTTCCTGTAAACTTTTGAATTCATTCTGCTGCTACCATCATGAGTTCCATCATCAATAAAGATTAGTGAGAATGTTCCAGAAGCAGCCATGCAAGCCCAAGCCATGACACTACCTCCACCATGTTTCACAGATGAGCTTGTATGTGTTGGATCATGAGCAAATCATTTCTTTCTCCACACTTTGGCCTTTCCATCACTTTGGTAGAGGTTCATCTTGGTTCCAGAACTTTTGTGGCTCATCTCCGTATTTCTTTGCGAATTCCAATCTGGCTTTCTGTTTCTTACTGCTGATGAGTGGTTTGCATCTTGTAGTATGGCCTCTGTATTTCTGCTCTCAAAGTCTTCTTCAAACGGTGGATTGTAATACCTTCACCCCTGCCCTGTGGAGGTTGTTGGTGATGTCACTGACTGTCAGCTGTTGTTGTTTTCCTTGGCCGACCCATTCGGTGTCTGTCGCTCAGTACACCAGTGGTTTCTTTCTTTTTCAGGACATTGCAAATTGTTGTATTGGCTATACCCAATGTTTGTGCAATGCCTCTGATATATTTTCCCTCTTTTCTCTGCTTCAGAATGACTTGCTGTTCTCCCTTTGACAGCTCCCTGGTCTTCATGTTGTTTTATCCTTTTTAACAACAAATGCAGTCTTCAAAGGTGAAACCAAGGGCTCAAACCATGAGCAGACATTCAGAGCTATTAATTCTTTCTATTAATCTCTGTAAAGCTGCTTTGTGACGATGTCTATTGTTAAAAGCGCTATACAAATAAAATTGAATTGAATTAAACAGTCAGTTTAACAGGGCACACCTGGGCAGCAAGAAACACCTGTCAGTCATATGTTCAAATATTTCTGATCACTTAAAAATTGGTGGGTTCTGACAAAAGGTGCTGTTTTAAGTTGTTTAACACATCTGAATATAAATATGGGGAAATAACAGCTGAAATTCTGATCTATCGTCTCATTCATCTTTTGATCTCAATCGCAGATATATTCAATGTATAGTGAAAAACAATAGAATTGCTGTTCCAGAACTTTCAGAGGGGACCGTAGAAGACAGATTTATTCAACGTGCCCAGATATTGAAGGATGTGGGATTTTATGGGGCTAACATATAAACTAACATCACAGTGATCTTTGCCGTTGTGTTCAGGGTAAGACACGATATGGCGGCGATGACAGTGTTGATACGCATGTTAGCATGCGGCGTTATCAGTGTTAATGATGTCGACTCTGTTCTGTTGTTTTGTCTGTAAACTTTTGTCTAACTGGTGTATAATGAAAATCGTTGACGTTGTCGAAAGTGTGCACACGGGTAGCGTACACACGACTAATCCAGGCTAATCTAAAGCCTCCTAGCTTCAATCTACATGGAAAAAGTAGCTTAAGTTCTTTGAAGCTACGTGCATGATTAACATCATAAGAAGTACTCCTGAGTACTTGTTTTTATATGAACAGGTTGGCCTTGTTAGCGCTGACGTGGAGTCGTTTTTGGTCTAATTTCTACTCCACGGAAAAGAAGCAGCTACTGAAAGCAGCTCATGAAAGAAAATATACTGTATAATTTATCAAAGCTAGTCTATCACTTGCTTGATGAAATACAGTCGTTTCACTGAATTAAAAGCTGCTTTATTTGAAAAAAAAAAGCACTGCCACTTCACTTCAGGAACTTGTAGCTAGTCAGATATTATTGCTAGCGTCTCCCCCAACTCCACAGCGTTCATCAGATAAACACTAAGATACATACAACATTTGACAGTGATGTTGAACCTCACATCAGATTCTCACAGTTGGTTATTCTGAGTGGAACTCTGATAGGGCAGTGGTAGCTCAGTGGTTAAGATGTTGGGCTACTGATCAGAAGGTCATGAGTTCAAATCCCAGCGCTGCCACTGTTGGGCCCTTGAGCAAAGCCCTTAACCCTCAACTGCTCAGATGTATAAATGACATAAATGTAAGTCACTCTGGATAAGGGTGTCTGCCAAATCCCATAAATGTAAATGATTGGATTAGCGGTACTAAATTAGCATCACTGACCGAGATTCGAATGCCTTAGTGTTTAACCGACTGCTATCGAAGTTCTGGAATATTTTGAGTAACCAAACAGTTCAGGAACTCTTCAGAACAAGAACTACGTAGTTCCGTTAAAATTTCCTGAACCAGTTGAAGAACCAGTTGGGACTAAAAGATATTTCTTTATTGAATTTGCTTTGCTCTTTGATGTTATGTTAATAATTTTAGTTTCTTAAACTAGCCACATGCAAAAAAAAAAAAAAAAACATTCTCCTTTGAGGAATTTTCTTCTCGTCATAAGCAGTGCGTCATTAGAAGCGTGTTAAATCAGATTCCCCACAGTAAAGGATTTAACCAATCGGCAGTTTAGTATAACAGGCTCCGCCTTTTTTTTTCTTTTCTTTTTTTTTTACCTTACTACAAGAAAACATTGCAGCTCCTCCGAATGTTGCAGAGTTCGCGTGATTTTGCGTTAATTACTGTGATCGCGAAACCCTGGAGGGACTGATACGCTGTAGAGCTCACGTTTCTCATACTAGCAGCTGCCATTCGGGAAGTCGTGGCTCATAGAAAAACGCGGGTTCCCGAGTTATAATGACGACACTGCGGCAGCGTTCGTGTGTGTTTACTTCGTAATCGCGATATTTCCGACTGGACTCGAAGGCAGCACTAGTCTCAGCCTCAGGCACTTCGGTCCTGGGATTATGGAACCACCATACACTCTGATACCCACTGTACACTTTTCTGGCCAGAAGCTTCAGGATCTTAAAGAATGAATTGAATCTGATTGACTGAGTGTGGACTAGTGTATTAGGGTGTGTGTTTGAATGCCTGTGTTTAGTGTAATTAGTGTAAATGATGTGTTTATACACACACACACACACACACACACACACACATTATTCACGTCTAAATGTTTCCATGTATCATTAGTTAGACTGTATTCCCACAGGGTGCTCAGTGTGTGTGTGTGTGTGTGTGTGTGTGTGAAGACAGAAATACACTTGGGTCGGTGTTTAAACTAAAAACAAATTAATATTAACACTATTTATTAGTGTAATGTTTGTTATAAATATTTAATAATTAACTTTGTGTTTTTGATTTTTTTTTTTTTTGTGCAATAAACATCCAAAATAATTAATAATATTTTAATTAAAAAAAAAAAAATTAAAATGTTTACTTTTATCACTAATTATTAAGACTAAAATATTTTATTATTATATATAATATATATAATGATAGATTAGAGAAATGTTACAAGTTTCATTTATTTATTTGTTAATTTATTTATGTTTTTATTTTTTGATAACGCAGTAAACAAGTAAACCTCCGATTCGTATATTAGTGATTATAGCGAATATCACAGTACGTCCTGTAACTGATTAGTAGTCTGATTAGCGTCTGATTAGCGTCTGATTAGCTGAAGTTGTTGTTATTATACCATAAACAATTTTTACAGAGAAGGACACATTTATCTGAAGGCCATTTTATTACATATATATACACACACACACACACACAAACAATATTTATTTAGTGTATTTAATATATATATATATATATATATATATATATATGTGTGTGTGTGTATAAATGATTAAATTAATAAAAAAGAAAAATGACGTCATTTAAAAAAACAATATTAATAAGCTATAATCAATAAAGCAATGAATCTAAAAAGAATACAATAATGTTAAAAAAGATAAACAAACCCACTTAATATTTTAAAAAATGCATAAATAATAATAAATTGTAAAACAATTTAACCCGTTATGCAGATGATTTATATATTTTAACTGTACAATAATATAAAAGTTACTTAACTCCACATGTATTTTACAATAATGCCGTCAGAAATGAAAAGAGATTAAAATATTTTATGACGTTTGGGATGTGACCTCAGGACAGATGCAGCTGGAGCTAAACACACACTATTGTGTATAAATGTATTATAGTGTTGTGTTACAGTGTGTGATTTGGGACACAGCCATCACACTATACACACTTTATTCTCCTTCTTCTTATACATTATTATGAAGTTATACTCTGGTGAAGTTCTGTTGATGTATGTGTGTGTGTGTGTGTGTGTGTGTGTGTGTGTGTGTGTGTGTGTGTGTGTGTGTGTGTATAGGTGTGTATAGGTGTGTGTGTATAGATGTGTGTGTGTGTGTTTACCGTGTTGAGTCAAGGGCGCGACTCCATCTGGGCGTCCCTGTGTGTGTGAGATAAGCCTCGAGTACAAGGACTGACTACGGTGTTCTCAATCTGCGGCTACATTCCAGTGTGTGTGTGTGTGTGTGTGTGTGTGTGTGTGTGTGAGAAAGAGAGGTAGAGAGAGAGTGTATGAGACTGAGAGTGTGTGTATGAGCGCTTGGTTGTGTGTGTGTGTGCAAGAGCATGAATGTATGTGTGTGAGAGCTCGTGTGTGTGTGTGAGTGTAAGTACAGGAGAGAGAGTGTGTGTGTTTGTGTGTGTGCAAGAGCTAGAGAGTGTGCGTGTGAAAGTGTGTGAAAGCTAGAGAGAGAGAGAGAGAGAGAGAGAGAGAGTGAGTGTGTGTGTGTGTGTGTGTGTGTGTGTGTGTGTGTGTGTGTGTGTGTGTGTGTGTGTGAGATCCAGGGGACAAGCGCACTGTGGTTTATCTAGCCTTGGCTCACAGCTCTGTTCCTGCACACACACACACACACACACACACACACACACACACACACACACACACACACACACACAGAGTGAGTGACAAGATCTATAACTGAGAAAACTCTCTCTGTGTGTGTGTGTGTGTGTGTGTGTGTGTGTGTGTGTGTGTGTGTGTGTGTGTGTGTGTGTGAGGAAGTTTGTAAATTTGAAACTGAAGTGTTTGGGAGAGTGACGTTTCCCAGATCTGAGTGCAATCATCTTGTCCTTGCTCAGCAGCTCCAGCTGTGTGTGTGTGTGTGTGTGTGTGTGTGTGTGTGTGTGTGTGTGTGTATGTGTGTGTGTGTGACAGGCTGTGGACTCACTCGTGCAGTTCCGCTGTGTGTGTAAACACTCGTATGAGACTGCAGGTATAAAACTCACTTCCACAGCAGCACAGCTTTAGCTTTAGTGTTAGTGTGAGCTTTAGCCTGAGCAACAGGTTAGCTAACGTGTGTGTGTGTGTGTGTGTGTGTGTGTGTGTGTGTGTGTGTGTGTGTGTGTGTGTGTGTGTGTGTGTCCAACATAGTGATTATTACTCCAGCTTTTCCTCTTCTTGTGCATCGAGTAACACAAATTCCATCTCAAATCGCTCGCTGAATAAATGTACACCACACAGCATTGTAGGTGACAGGAAGTGGTTTGGGACGCGGCCGCAGAAACCGTGTGTGTGTTAGTAGACTTCCTGTCTGCTGCTTCTCTGATTTCTGCTCGAGGGAAGTAAAGATCAGATACAGGAAGTGCCCTCAAACCAAGAGAAGTGCTGCACTGAGCATGTGCACGAGCTGCTCTTACTGAAAGGAAGTGACATCATGGCTGATAACACGTATGATTTATGATGCTAGTTTTGCACCATGAATCAAACTCACTCTGATTCAAAAGCAAACTCACTCTGATTCAGAAGCAAACTCACTCTGATTCTGAATCAAACTCACTCTGATTCGGAATCAAGCTCACTCTGATTCGGAATCAAGCTCACTCTGATTCGGAATCAAGCTCACTCTGATTCGGAATCAAACTCACACTGAATCAAGCTCACTCTGGTTCTGAATCAAGATCACTCTGATTCGGAATCAAATTCACTCTGATTCGGAATCAAACTCACTCTGATTCGGAATCAAACTCACTCTGATTCGGAATCAAGCTCACTCTGATTTGGAATCAAACTCACACTGAATCAAGCTCACTCTGATTCTGTATCAAGCTCACTCTGATTCTGAATCAAGATCACTCTGATTCGGAATCAAACTCACTCTGATTCGGAATCAAGCTCACTCTGATTCTGAAACAAGCTCACTCTGATTCGGAATCAAGCTCACTCTGATTCTGAAACAAGCTCACTCTGATTCGGAATCAAACTCACACTGAATCAAGCTCACTCTGATTCTGAATCAAGATCACTCTGATTCGGAATCAAACTCACTCTGATTCGGAATCAAGCTCACTCTGATTCGGAATCAAACTCACACTGAATCAAGCTCACTCTGATTCTGAATCAAGCTCACTCTGATTCTGAATCAAGATCACTCTGATTCGGAATCAAGCTCACTCTGATTCTGAAACAAGCTCGCTCTGATTCGGAATCAAACTCGCTCTGATTCGGAATCAAACTCGCTCTGATTCGGAATCAAACTCACACTGAATCAAACTCGCTCTGATTCGGAATCAAACTCGC
>CM042557.1:822500-832500 GCA_023630585.1 Cranoglanis bouderius | reverse complement strand
TTAGTATGCTAGCTGGTGGTTTAGGGTGTAGCCATGGACAGAGAGCTGTTGTCATGGTAACTGCTAGCTTGCTTTGTGGCTGTTTAAGATTTAACTAGCCAGCAAGATTTAGCTAACAAAGCATGCTAATTAAGATACAACACAACAAGTGACTAACCATTTGGACACACTGTTTAGTGCAGATTGGGACACAGTCCATGATGTCATTTCATCTCTCTCTCTCTCTCTCTCTCTCTCTCTCTCTCTCTCTCTCTCTCTCACTCTCTCTCTCTCACACACACACACTTTTGAACATTATTGATCTACAACAGGGGGAGGTACGAGGAAAGGTCTCTGTGTGTGTGTGTGTGTGTGTGTGTGTGTGCGCGTGTGCGCATGTGGATCAGTGGGGTATAATCAGGATCAGAACAAAAATACCCTAAAGGTGATAGTGAAGGCACACACACACACACACACACACACACACACACACTGTTATATACTGCTTAACAATCACTCTATTTAAGTTTTTTTTTATATTTAAAATAGTAGTATGTTGTTCTCATATCATTTAAATCATTATATTAGTGTCTGTTACATTGAATATATTTTGTGTTTATGCAGACTATTTAATTATTTATTTGTTTGTTTGTTTATTTATTTATTAGTAAAGATTAGTTCAGTAATTGCTCTCATTCAGGGTTAAAAAGTTTCAGAATTAGAGTCAGAGTAAGTTTTTATTTAGAACCGGATTCGAAGAGAGTTTAATTCAGAGTGAATTTGATTAGAATTAGAGTTATATATAGAGTTTCATATATATATATATATATATAAAATGAGTTAGAGTAAGTTTCATTCAGAATTAAAGTCAGGGTGAATATGATTTAAAGTCCGAGTCAGATTTAGAGTGGGGTCAATTCTGAGTCAGTGAGAGCTTTATTTAAAATCAGGGTGAATCTAATTCAGAGGCAGTGTGAGTTTGATTCAGAATTGGAGGAAGTGCGAGTTTGATTCAGAATTAGAGGAAGTGCGAGTTTGATTCAGAATTAGAGGCAGTGCGAGTTTGATTCAGAATTAGAGGCAGTGCGAGTTTGATTCAGAATTGGAGGCAGTGCGAGTCTGATCAGCGTCAATAAAGGTGTGTTTAATTCTGAGTCAGAGCTGGAGTGAATTTGTTTCTCACTAATTTTTTTGTGTCTCACTAATTTTTTTGTGTCACACTGATGTGTGTGTGTTTGTGTGTGTGTGTGTGTTTCAGGGTATTTTGAGTGTATGTTTCTGTGTGTGCTTATGTGTGAAAAACAGACAGGGAGAGAGGGATGTGTGTGTGTGTGTGTGTGTGTGTGTGTGTGTGTGTGTGTGTGACTAGTAGAACAGTAAAGTCATTCTTTTGCTGCTTTAGATTGTTGTGCAACTCACATGACCCGCACTGCCCTCTATACAGCTTACATCACTGCCTGTCTGTCTCTCTCCGTCTGTCTGTCTCTCTCCGTCTGTCTGTCTCTCTCCATCTGTCTGTCTCTCTCCGTCTGTCACTTCAGCACATTCAGTAATAAATAAGTAAGTAAATAAATAAGTAAATAAAGGAGTTGAATGTTTTAAATTCAGTTTGTCGTATATAGAATAATTTTTATTCTTGCACTGTGTAAATGTGACTTAACATTTTATTGTCTCACATGTTAATTACATTTTTTTTTATTTTTTTTTTCCTTTTTTTTTTTTTGAGTAAATGAGCTTTAACCAGAACGTAGAAAGTTTACAATATTTAAAAATTACTTTGTGAAAAAGTTATGAGAGTCTAGATTCTCCTCCTAAATATGTTAATAAGATCAGCTGTGAGTGGGTGTGTCTTAAAATCCATATATGGAAATGTGTGTGTTAAAATGGAACGTTTGCATTTGACATATAAAGTCAAGGGAACACTGTTGCTGGGCAACGGAGTCACACAGACACTGTGTTAGAAGAAATGATGCTAACGATTTAGCCAGCTAGCCTGTCACCATGAAGTCTTTCCTAAAGACACAGTGAGAGTGGAAATGAGACAGAACCATCCGGAACATTAACATTTACCTCAGAAATGTTGGTATGTTACTGAGACAAGATTCCCTATGAATAAAATGAGATAACATGAGCTAATCTGACAGGATTTTTGGAGGATTTTTCATTTAGTTTATATATATATTTATAATATCCACCACTAATGCTATCTAACTAGCAAACATGAGCTAAACTGACTGATTTTTCATTCTACTTATAAATGTTTATAATATTCACCATTCACGCTCTTTAACTAGCTAAAAGGCACTAACCTGACAAGATTTTCGTAATTTTAACAGCTAATGCTAGATTCTTGGCTAATGTGAGCAAACCTGACAGGATTTCTGAGAGGATTTTTCACTTATAGGCATAAATATTCATACAGTCCCCTCAGAAAGTATTGGAACAGCAAGGCCAATTCATTTGTTTGTGCTATACACTGAAGACGTTTGAGATCAAAAGATGGAGATCAGACCACACAATTTTTAGGTGAGCAAAAGTATATGAACAGAAAACACTTAATATTCAGTTGCATATCCCTTGCGTGCAATAACTCCATCAAGCCTGCGACTCACTGATGTCACCAAACTGTTGGTTTCTTCTTCTGTGAAGCTTTTCCAGGTTTTTATTGCAGCTTCTTTCAGTTGTTGTTTGTTTCGGGGGGGTTTCTCCCTTCAGTCTCCTCTTCAGGAGGTGAAATGCTGCTCAGTTGGGTTAAGGTCTGGTGATTGACTTGGCCAGTCTAAAACCTTCCACTTTCCCCCCCACTGATGAAGCCCTTTGTTGAGTCGGCAGTATGTTCTGGATCGTTGTCTTGCTGCATGATGAAGTTCCTCCTGATTAATTTGGAGGCGTTTCTCTGTAAACTGTCAGACAGAATGTTCCTGTAAACTTCTGAATTCATTCTGCTGCTACCATCATGGGTTCCATCATCAATAAAGATTAGTGAGAATGTTCCAGGAGCAGCCGTGCAAACCCAAGCCATGACACTACCTCCACCATGTTTCACAGATGAGCTTGTATGTGTTGGATCATAAGCAGAACATTTCTTTCTCCATCACTTTGGTCTTTCCATCACTTTGGTAGAGGTTCATCTTGGTTCCAGGACTTTTGTGGCTCATTTCTGTATTTCTTTGTGAATTCCAATCTGGCTTTCTGTTTCTTACTGCTGATGAGTGGTTTGTATCTTGTGGTACGGCCTCTATATTTCTGCTCTTGAAGTCTTCTTCGAACGGTGGATTGTGATACCTTCACCCCTGCCCTGTGGAGGTTGTTGGTGATGTCACTGACTGTTGTTTTGGGGTTTTTCTTCACAGCTCTCACAATGTTTCTGTCATCAGCTGTTGTTGTTTTTCTTGGCCGACCTGTTTGGTGTCTGTTGCTGAGTACACCAGAGGTTTCTTTCTTATTCAGGACGTACCATATTGTTGTATTGGCTATACCCAATGTTTGTCCCTCTTTTCTCAGCTTCAATCTCCCATAGACAGCTCTCTGATTTTCATGTTGGTTTATCCTTTTTAACAACAAATGCAGTCTTCACAGGTGAAACCCAGGGCTCAAATCATCTGATTAAGAGCTATTAATTAATTTAAAAAAACAATCTAACAGGACAGCAAGAAACAGTTATGTGTTCCAATATTTTTGATCAATATTGATTTGGTCATGGTAACTTAGATGGCTACTGTTATTATAATTGCGTGATCCACTTCGTTTTGTTGTTCTACAAACGATTCTGTGATATCTTGATTTGTTACAGAATCAGATCAGATTCGTTCTTTTTTTTCCCCCTTTCGATATCCGATCATCTATTTTCTGCTGATATTGGTCTGATAACGAGACTAGAAATGGAAAATTCTTGCCATCTCTAGTTTCTATGGTAACCATCGACAACTCTAGACGACGTGCGTACGTCGAGTGACCCTCGTAAGTTGAGTGGCGAGTATAGCTCTCGCCCCAGTTAGCCAGCTAAGCTAATTTAACTAGCATGAGCGGTACAGAATTTGTTGCTAAGTAAATTAGTAGATGTTTGTGATAAATGTTGTGGTAACGTACATAAAAGTTAATAAAAGTATCAGGTTTCCTTCATAACCGTCGTTTATAACGAACACTTCCAGATAAACAGACTCAGCTAAATACTGCGCTGGCTCTGTGTGTGTGTGTGTGTGTGTGTGTGTGTGTGTGTGTGTGTGTTTGTGTGAACCCTTCAGTTGTAATGAGTCTTGGTTTCACTTGGGGCCAAGACTCAGAGAATTTGCGTGTGTGTGTGTTTTTGTGTGTGTGTGTGTGTGTGTGTGTGTGTGTGTGTGTGTGTGTGTGTGTGTGTAAGAGTGGTCCCAGCAGTGCTGCTGTTAGGAAGCTGTTTCCCCTCTATATCTGTCTCCACTGACGTCTGCCCTCTCAACAATGTCATCCAATTTCCTGTTTTTCACTTCAGTGGGAAGCCACTGCTGCAGTGTGTGTGTGTGTGTGTGTGTGTGTGTGTGTGTGTGTGTGTGTGTGTGTGTGTGTGTGTGTGTGTGTGTGTGATGTATAGAAGCGGATGCAGTCAAGAGACAGGATGCAGAGTTTTACGCTGATCTGTAGGTCAGCGCTATAGCTCTTAGCTCTTAGCTCTTAGCAGAAGTCTTAAGGTGTAACGGCTACCAGTTAGCTGTTAGCTAACGTTCTTACGTGTAAATACAATTAATGATTAACACGTTTTATAAAGGTGTTTCTTTTTTTTTCTTCATAGTCAAGTGTGATACAAGACAGAGCAGAAATGCATGATTTGATTATTTATTTATATATATATTTTTATTTATCCTGGACATTCTGGACACATTGAGCTACACAAACACAATCTAATAAACATCAAAGATATAATATAAAATATAATTATAATACTTGTTTTGATATATGCAAATATATACACAGCACTGTCGAGGTCTGGATCCTGATTGGTCAGAAGGTGTTGATTAGTTTTCTATAACAGCAGCTCAGACAGTAGCGCAGGTTTATATTTATATTAATGCGCTGGTTCTAATACGTTATGGTTTCTATAGTAACGGCTCGTTCACGGGGACGTGTACAGCGGACGCTCCGCTGATGATAAACTTTGATGCGGTGAAGTTTTCTGTGAGGAGAAATGTGTTTATGTAACGTGTATGGAAGGAGTCTCCAGTGTCGGCGCTTTGTAACAGTCAGAGTTAAAGCTGTGACTTTAAATTCTCAGACATTTTCAGGACGGAGGAGTTTACGCTTCTTTGCGGTTTCACTGTAACACGACAAGCTGTGATTTCTTTTATTTTTTATTATTAACTTGAAGAGAGAGAATAAAGAGAGGGCTGGTGAGGGAACGAGTGTTTATAGCTGCTATAACAGAAGTGACAACAGGAACTAACTTGTAACTATAAATGTACCATCAAATAGATAAAATGTATGACGTGTCGTTCTTTCCCATCACTCAGTATTTTACTGGAACACACACACACACACACACACACACACACACACACACACACACACACACACACACACTGTATTTATTACCTATACTGTATATGTTGCGGGATTAACGTGTACTTCAGAGTTTTTGAAGTTGTGATATTATTCTATACGGTAAATGAGTGCCTGTGTATGTTGTGTTGAATATTGTGATTATATATCGTAAGTCCAGGCAGTATGATGATATGATATGATCTGGATATTGCGATTATAATAACATCATTATCGTGTAAAAAGTAACAAACTGGATGTTAAAAATTTTTTTGTACAGATTTTCATCTTTATAAACGTTCTTCAAAACTCTCTGAACCTTTAACAGCCCTTGTCGGCACTTTGCTAGCAAAATGTCAGCAAAATTATATACCATGATACATATCATGTGCCGTAAATGTATGTTTAAGTATCGCGATCTGATATTTTAAGTGTATCGCTCGCTCCGTAGTGTGTCATATAACCGATTCTCATCACACCACTGTAATGGAGTTTAGTAACCGCAGGCAGGTTTTATCAGTAATCTGATTTTATCTTCAGTCTGTGGAATGCTGTTACACATGTTTTTTTTTTTTTTTTTGTGTGTGTGTGTGTGTGTGTGTGTGTGTGTGTGTGTGTGTGTGTGTGTGTGTTTTTAAATGATAGTCATGTTTCCGCCATTAAAGCTCACACACAGTCAGTGAGAGTTAAATGGGTTAAAAAATAAAGATTGTTCATTTAATTCTCCCGTACGGAACATTTCAGTATTTCCTGCTCATAACACACACTAACACACACTAACACACACTAACGCGCACTAACGCACACTTACGCGCACTAACGCACACTTACGCGCACTAACGCACAATAACGCACAATAACACACACTAACGCACACTAACACACACTAACGCACAATAACGCGCACTAACACACAATAACACACAATAACACACACAAACACACACTAAAGCACACTAACGCACACTAACGCACAATAACACACAATAACACACACAAACACACACTAACGCACACTAACGCACAATAACACACAATAACACACACAAACACACACTAACACAATAACGCACACTAACGCACAATAACACGCACTAACGCACACTAACACAATAACACATACTAACACACAATAACACAACAACGCACACTAACACAACACACACTATCATGTTGTTAGTGTGTGTGTGTGTGTGTGTGTGTGTGCGTGTGTGTGTGTTCATTTTTGATGCAAGAGATGCAAAGAAAACCAGAAAGACCAGTATTACACACCGATGGGAATTATGTGTAATAAACACAATGACATGGTGTAAAAGCTTTATTTTTACAGGGAGTTTGTGTTAATTATAGGGTTTGACATTTAAACACTGTATGCACGTGTGTGTGTTTGTGTGTGTGTGTTTGTGTGTGTGTTTGTGTGTGTGTAAGTGTGTTAATGCGCTTACGCCTGAGATCAGAGTAATGCACAGTAATCATTCTCGGTCAGAGCAGAGGGTTTAAATTCCTAGTAGAGGGTTTAAATTCTTAGTAGAGGGTTTGAATTGTGAGCAGAGGGTTGGAATTCCGAGCCGAGGGTTGGAATTCCGAGCCGAGGGTTTGAATTCCGAGCAGAGGGTTGGAATTCCGAGCAGAGGGTTGGAATTCCGAGCCGAGGGTTCAAATTGTGAGCCGAGGGTTCGAATTCCGAGCCGAGGGTTGGAATTCCGAGCCGAGGGTTGGAATTCCGAGCAGAGGGTTTGAATTCCAAGCAGAGGGTTCAAATTGTGAGCAGAGGGTTCGAATTCCGAGCCGAGGGTTCGAATTCCGAACAGAGGGTTAAAATTCCGAGCAGAGGGTTCGAATTCCGAGCCGAGGGTTGGAATTCCGTGCCGAGGGTTGGAATTCCGAGCCGAGGGTTCAAATTGTGAGCCGAGGGTTCGAATACCGAGCCGAGGGTTCGAATTCCGAGCAGAGGGTTCGAATTCCGAGCAGAGGGTTCGAATTCCTAACAGAGGGTTAAAATTCCGAGCAGAGGGTTCGAATTGTGAGCAGAGGGTTAAAATTCCAAACAGCGGGTTGGAATTCCGAGCAGAGGGTTCGAATTGTGAGCAGAGGGTTCAAATTCCGAGCCGAGGGTTGGAATTCCGAGCAGAGGGTTCGAATTCCGAGCAGAGGGTTAGAATTCCGAGCAGAGGGTTCTAATTGTGAGCAGAGGGTTCGAATTCCGAGCAGAGGGTTCGAATTCCGAACAGAGGGTTAAAATTCCGAGCAGAGGGTTCGAATTGTGAGCAGAGGGTTCGAATTCCGAGCCGAGGGTTCGAATTCCGAGCCGAGGGTTCGAATTGTGACCAGAGGGTTAGAATTCCGAGCAGAGGGTTCGAATTCCGAGCAGAGGGTTCGAATTCCGAGCCAAGGGTTCGAATTCCGAACAGAGGGTTAAAATTCCGAGCAGAGGGTTCGAATTCCGAGCAGAGGGTTCGAATTCCGAGCCGGAATTCTGAGCAGACGGTTCGAATTCCGAGCCGAGGGTTCGAATTCCGAGCCGAGGGTTGGAATTCCGAGCAGAGGGTTGGAATTCCGAGCAGAGGGTTGGAATTCTGAGCAGAGGGTCCGAATTCCGAGCAGAGGGTCGGAAGTCCGAGCAGAGGGTTTGAATTGTGAGCAGAGGGTTTGAATTCCGAGCAGAGGGTTGGAATTCCGAGCAGAGGGTTGGAATTCCGAGCAGAGGGTTGGAATTCCGAGCAGAGGGTTGGAATTCCGAGCAGAGGGTTGGAATTCCGAGCAGAGGGTTCGAATTGTGAGCAGAGGGTTCGAATTCCGAGCAGAGGGTTCGAATTCCGAGCCGGAATTCCGAGCCGAGGGTTCGAATTCCGAGCCGAGGGTTCGAATTCCGAGCAGAGGGTTCGAATTCCTAGCAGAGGGTTCGAATTCCGAACAGAGGGTTTAAATTCCGAGCAGAGGATTCGAATTCCGAGCAGAGGGTTCGAATTCCTAGCAGAGGGTTTGAATTCCGAGCAGAGGGTTCGAATTCTGAGCCGGAATTCCGAGCAGAGGGTTCGAATTCCGAACAGAGGGTTTAAATTCCGAGCAGAGGGTTCGAATTCCGAGCAGAGGGTTCGAATTCCTAGCAGAGGGTTTGAATTCCGAGCAGAGGGTTTAAATTCCGAGCAGAGGGTTCGAATTGTGAGCAGAGGGTGTAAATTGTGAGCAGAGGGTTAGAATATCGAGTGGAATGTTTAAATGCCGAGATGAACGTTTCAATTCTGAGAGGAATGGTCAAATTATGAATGGAATTTCTAAATCCTGAGTGGAATGTTCGGATTCTGAGAGGAATATTTAATATGGAATGTATAACTTTTCACTTCTGAGCATAATAGTGAGCAGAATGTTTACATTTTCTATAGTGGAATGTTAAGAATTCTGGTGTCGATATGCATTTAGTAACGGTTTCCACTGAAACAATGTGGGGCTCATTCATATTCCCGCTGTGACTGCCGGAATTCTATATCCAGGTGTACAGATCACGATGCTTCATGCTCATAACTCCAGATACGTATGTACATCAGTGTCAGCGTTATGCTCTGATACCTGCTCTGAATATCCTCAGTACAGTTAACACTGGTAGGAGGCTAGTTTAAGAAGAACACTGTCCCTAGCTATGCTAAAATAAAACACACCTAAAACAAACCCACAGGCCTGATGCTAAAACGTGGAATTGGTGTAGTCCAGTTTTACATCAGTCCAACATGTCTGACAGCATTCCAGCTCCCGCCAAACCTGATCTTCAGATAAATGCCTATCCTGGCATCACAGAGCTGAAGGACAAGGTGAGATGCCTTCTGAAATGCCACGTCTGGAAAAAAAAAAAGTCATTTCCAGTCACCTCAGCTTTGTTCACATGTTGCTCAGATCCAGTGTTTTTCCTGAAGTTGGATGTTTCTGCCGTGACGCATCACTTTTACACGCTTTCGTGCGTAAGTGACCCGTATCTGACCTGAAGCGACCCGCATGCTGTCACATACCAGCGTTACGTCACAAGTACAAACGAAACCACCTGCATTCCATTCTTTCACCTTTTACCTCCTTCAGTCTGAGTTTAAATTCTCACTTAAAGTGTCTTTAAAATCAACTTTAAAAACATCAGGAGTGAAAAGGAATAGCGAGTTCAATAAGCAAAGCATAAAATCTATTTGTTTGTTTGTTAGTTTGTTTGTTTGCTTTTTTTTTTTTTCTTTTTTTTCTTTTTTCTTTTGAAAGCTTGCCAGAAAGTTCCATGTTGAGACAGGGGGTGTGTGTGTGTGTGTGTGTGTGTGTGTGTGTGTGTGTGTGTGTGTGTGTCGGGACTGGGATCCCGCAGGATGAAATGAAACAAAAAAGTTGTACGTTATCTTATTAAGTGAAGTGAATAAAGTAAAAGACATCTAATATTTCTCATTATGAGATTATTATATAACAAATATAAAACCAATTATCCTATTTCTAGATTTGTCTTAATCCGCAGGTAATAGTAGATTTTAAAGAAATCTGTATA
>CM042557.1:815000-817500 GCA_023630585.1 Cranoglanis bouderius | reverse complement strand
GTCCATTAAAAACAAAGTTCTGTCTAACCCCAGTCCTCCTGCCATGCATAACAGCCCATAGGCTGTTGCTCTCCATACTAAATTCTTAGGTCCAGTGAGGAGTCTCTGGATGAACTGGAGACGGAAGGCTGCAGTTCTGCTGGCCAACTGGACCAGCCCCTGCCCCCCCTCCTCCTTAGGCAGATGAAGGACACTTTGAGGAATCCAGTGTAGGCCATCCCAGAAGAAGTCCACTAGCAGGGCCTGGATGTTTGCTAGCAGATTTGGCGGTGGATCCACACATGCCAGCTTGTGCCACAGGGATGATGCTGCTAGGTTGTTGATGACCAGAGTTCGCCCCCTGTAAGACAGCTTTGGGACCAGCCACTTCCACCTGCTCAGTCTGCCCTTTACAAATTCAAACATGCCCTCCCAATTTTTGTTTAAAAACTCAGTGCTGCCCAGGTATATACCCAAGTATTTAAAACCACTTTTTTTTCCATACCAAGCCTCCTGGTAGTGTAGGCTGCCCACCACCCCACTCTCCAACCAGAATGGCTTCACTTTTGGCCCAGTTGACCTTAGCAGATGATAAAATCTCAAAGTCTTTTAAAATATCAATTAAACTATTTACATCTGTCTGTGCTCCTATCATTACAACCAGGTCATCTGCATATGCTGAGAGACAGAGCGAAGCGCTGGAGTGAGGTATGTTAAAACCAGAGAGTTGGTCTCTCATTTTGCATAATAGAGATTCAATTGCTAAAGTGTACAGCATGCCCGACAGAGAACAGCCTTGTCTGATACCTCTGTAAACTCTAAAAGGGGCACATAAACCACCATTAACCTTCAGTACACTCTCAATTTCACTGTACAACGTCCTGATCATGTCTATGAAACCTGGGTTGAACCCAAAGGTTTCTAGCACCTTCCACAAGTATTCATGTTCAACCCGGTCAAAAGCCTTTTCCTGATCTAAAAAAATAAGACCAGTCTTTAAGTCCAATAGTCTGGAGACGTCCAAAATGTCACGAATTAGGTATACATTATCAAATATAGACCTGCCAGGCACACAGTACGTCTGGTCGTGGTGAATGATTTGCTCCATTACCTTCACCAGTCTTGAAGCTAATGCTTTTGAAAGCAGCTTGCAGTCAGTGCACAGTAATGAGACTGGGCGCCAGTTCTTCAGGTATGTCAGGTCTCCCTTTTTTGGCAGTAGGGTCAAGACGGCTCTCCTGCAGCTCAACGGGAGCTCACCTCCCTTCACGCTGTCACGCAAAACCTCTAGCACATCCTGCCCTATTACTGCCCAGAAGGTTTTGTAGAACTCTACAGGGAGACCATCTATGCCTGGCGCCCTTCCATTCTCCAT
Source organism: Cranoglanis bouderius (assembly GCA_023630585.1). Lineage (NCBI taxonomy): Eukaryota > Metazoa > Chordata > Actinopteri > Siluriformes > Cranoglanididae > Cranoglanis > Cranoglanis bouderius. Next base: position 816,146 of record CM042557.1, on the reverse strand, counting down.
GCCCTGGAGAGCCTCACAGAGCTCTCCTAGTGTCAGATCTCTGTCCATTTCTCTGGCCGCTTGCTCTGAAAGTTTTGGCAGGTTTTTAAGGAAGCTCTCCTCCACCATCTGTGCCCCTGACCACTCACTGCTGTACAGCTTCGAGTAGAAGCTGACTGTCTGCTTGCGAATTTCAGTGGGCTCTGTTAGGAGATCCCCTGATTCTGTTCGCACAGCATGTATGAACCTTTTCTGTCCATTCTTTTGCTCTAGACCAAAGAAGAACTTGGTAGGAGCATCCATCTCAGTCACGCTTTTAAAGCGTGAGTGGACGAGCGCCCCCTGTGTTGTAATGCCCAACAGGTCGTTCATTATGGCTTTTTTACTTCTGAGGGCTTCAGTATGCCCTCGATCTCCTGTGGTCTCCGAACACTGGAGTTCCACTATTTCTATCTCCAGAGCTTTCAGGGATCTGACAATGTCTCTTGTGACGTTAAGAGTGTACTGTTGACAAAATGCTTTAATTTGTGCTTTGGCCACATCCCACCACTGCTGTATAGAACTAAAAAAACCCTTCTCTGATTTAAGACCATTCCAGAAATAAATAAAGGATTCTCTAAAATTTGTATATTCTAAAAGTGCAGTGTTGAAATGCCAGTAGGCACTCCTTGGTTTTACTTTTTTTTTTTACTAATAATACACCGCACCATGCTGTGATCAGAGATGCCTACTGGAACAATAAAACATTTTGTAAAAAACGTCAGTTGGTTTAAAACCATAAAACCGATCCAATCTTGCCAGGGAGAGTGTGTTGTCTATAGAGTGGGCCCATGTGTACTGTCTCTGATTTTTATTTAAAGTTCTCCATGTATCTCTTAATTCGTGAGCCTCCATCATCTCCCACAGGTGCTTACGGGAGGCCACATGAGGTTCTACATGGTTCCTGTCTAGGTTGTCAGTTGTGCAGTTCAAATCGCCCACCCAAAATTAAAATATCGGCAGTGCTGCTGTTAGCCATTGCATTGTTTAACTTATCTAAAAAACCCATTCTCTCCACTGCACTGGTGGAGGCATACACACAAATAAAAATAAATACCTCATTCTCATAAAAAGCTTTCACTTTTAAAAGCCTCCCATTTAAAACCTCTTCTACTGTGTAAGAAGTAG
>CM042557.1:795000-802500 GCA_023630585.1 Cranoglanis bouderius | reverse complement strand
ATATAGTGTGTGACCCAGAGAAGTCCTCAGAAGCTCCACCCTTGGGCTAAAGAGCAACTAATACTGTTAGTACACTTTTCTGATCACAAGCTTCAGAATCTTGGACGTTGCCCTGGTTAGATAAAGGAAAAACAATGAGATACTCGAACTTTGAAACTAGGGGAACTTAGAAAAACTAGAACTAGGAAATTAGGGGGACGTGTACACTGATTGGCTATCTGCACATCCATGTGCCGGTTTCAGATGAAAAAAAAAACGTTTAAACATCACGAGTAAGACCTCCATCCCGTTGTTAAAAAAAGTTGCAAGTGTTTTGTTAGTGAGACCGAAACAGCGATGTGTAAATTAAATATGCTTTTATCAAAATGCTTTGTCAAAAATATGTGGTCTATCATTCTGTAAAAGTAGGCGTGTCCTCGCTATGCTTAGCGGCAAAATATACCAGACTGTCTAGCAAAAGCTAGGTGACACGCGAGACTATGACCAAGTTGAAGATGTAGCATGATATTTGTAGATGCTTGATGGAGCATAGAGTACCATCAGGTTTTGGGACCAGCGTACAGGCTGTATGATGGGATACTGGAATCCCAAATGAGTCTCAGGGCTGGTATCTTCTGAACCACCTCCTTTAGGCCTGTTGCTGGCTGCGGCACTCGGTGTGGCTGCTGCTGGACAAGGTTTCCTTGAAGGGATGTGGATGATGGTTGGAGGCGGTAGTGAAAAGGAGGTTTCTGCACTGGGCATCCTTGGTTACTACCCTTCTCAGGGTGATGGGGGTGGAGGGTTCATTTCAGCATAACTCTGATGGCCAGGAACTCTCAGCTTAAAGAAGAAGAAAGCCTTTATTTGTCACATAGATTACAGTACAGTGAGGAAGTAGGGGTGAGGGTTAAAGACCATGCTCAGGGGCTCAGCGATGGCAGCTTGGCGGTGCTGGGGCTTGAAACCCCGACCTTCTGATCAGTAACCCAGAGCCTTAACCACTGAGCCACCACTGTAGCTGGTGTAGGTGATCAAGACCATGAGACACATGAAATTTGTGGTTATGAGTCTCCAGTATAGGTTCCCGTATTACGAGCCAAATTTTGGTTAAGCATGCTTAGTTTAACCAAAGAGGACCCATTGGTGTAGACATATTGATGTCCAACCGTAAAGGTCTCAATCACCACCTTCCGGAATACACCAAAAAGGAAGGAAAATTCTGGTGGTACCTTATAATCGTGACTTGAGCTGCACTTGTGCCACCTTCTTCAGCGTGGATAACCTGTAGCCATTTTGCTCATACTCATGACGTTGTTTGTGTTTCTGGAGATGTTCAGTGTGTCTCTCTAGGGTGTGGCTCTCCAGCCATGGTGTTGATTGTTAACACTTGGTGCTCCAGGGAAGGTGGGTCTCTGTCTATCTTCTCGACCAACGTCATGTGTGTTTGTTTGTCTAGGTGATAAACATCATTAATGCGGCTCAGGAGAGCAGTCCGATGCCGGTGGCTGAGGCTCTGGACCGAGTGCTGGAGATTCTCAGAACGACAGAACTCTACTCACCTCAACTTGGCACCAAGGACGAGGACCCACACACTAATGACCTTGTTGGGGGGCTAATGACGGTAGGAGGGTAGAGCTGGGGTGGATGAGGTTAGCTGATATACACCATGTAGTATTACACTTTTAGCCTAGAAAGCATGGTACACACTTTGTAGCATAAGTAGCACATACTGTATATAATCCGGTGGTCACACAGTGTGTTTTTAATTGTCCTGTAAAATCATTGTGTGTGTGTGTGTTATGTAGGACGGGCTGCGCAGGTTATCAGGGAACGAGTACATCTTCTCAGCGAAACGTAAGTCCTTGTTACTGCCTTCAGTCGTCACGTCTTTATTAACTTTATCAAGCTATGCACCGAAGTATTCATTCAAATGACTAACGAGGCACCCAAACTCGTCTGTCTGTCGTAGAGCCGCATCACATCCCGAGTCACCTGACCACGCCTCTGTCTCTGAACGACATCCCACCGCGAGTCGCACAAACGATGGAGAACGAAGAATCGTGGGACTTCGATATCTTCAGTCTGGAGGCTGCAACCATGAAAAGGTTCACGCTCTCTTCTTTACATCTCCTTATAAAGGACATTTACCAGGTGTTAACGTTTATTTGTGATCATATCTATAATTTACTTCTTTGCTTGATAGCCAGGTCCCAGTATATAAAGGAACACCCCTATTTACGCTGTGAAATGGTTCGCTCCAATTTTGTTGTGGATGGTGTCATGGTGTAAAATATTAAAATGTACACTCAGACACACTTTTATAAAAAATCTATATTGTTCCCCTCATCAGGCCGTTGACGTATTTGGGGCTAAAGATCTTCTCGCGGTTTGGAGTGTGTGAGTTCCTGAACTGTTCGGAGGCGACGCTGCGCTCGTGGTTGCAGGTCATCGAGGCTAATTATCACGCCAGCAACTCGTACCATAACTCCACCCACGCCGCCGACGTGCTGCACGCCACCGCCTACTTCCTGTGCAAGGAGCATGTAAAGGTATACATACACACACGCACACACACACACACACACACACACACACGCATACACACACACACACATACACATTGTATTCTTAGTCAGGTTTTTTCTCGTGAATGGTGCGACCATCTTCAGAAAGCTGGAAAACTCTTTCTCTCGTTCTGATTTTAGCAAAGTCTGGATCCAATTGATGAGGTAGCGGCTCTGATCGCGGCGACGGTACACGACGTCGATCACCCGGGACGAACAAACTCCTTCCTGTGTAACGCAGGAAGTGACCTCGCTATTTTATACAATGACACAGCCGTGTTGGAGAGTCACCACGCCGCTCTAGCCTTCCAGCTCAGCACACGGGACGACAAGAGCAACATCTTTAAGAACATGGAGAGGTATACTGTACACACACACACACACACATAAAACACACAGATACACACATTCATGCTTTAAAGTATACACTCAAAGGGAATCGGGTGCACTCAAACTGAGTCAGAGTCCATTCACAGAGAGTCGGATTCATTCGCAGAGAGTCGGATTCATTCGCAGAGAGTCGGATTCATTCGCAGAGAGTCGGATTCATTCGCAGAGAGTCGGATTCATTCGCAGAGAGTCGGATTCATTCACAGAGAGTCGGATTCACTCACAGAGAGTCGGATTCACTCACAGAGAGTCGGATTCACTCACAGAGAGTCGGATTCATTTGCAGAGAGTCAGATTCACTCACAGAGGATTGGATTAATTTGCAGAGAGTCCAATGCATTCGCAGAGAGTCCGATTCATTCGCAGAGAGTCCGATTCATTTGCAGAGCGTTAGATTAATTCGAAGAGAGTTAGATTCACTCACAGAGGATTGGATTAATTTGCAGAGAGTCCGATTCATTCGCAGAGAGTCTGATTCATTCGCAGAGAGTCTGATTCATTCGCAGAGAGTCAGATTCATTCGCAGAGAGTCCGATTCATTCGCAGAGAGTCCGATTCATTTGCAGAGCGTTAGATTAATTCGAAGAGAGTTAGATTCACTCACAGAGGATTGGATTAATTTGCAGAGAGTCCGATTCATTCGCAGAGAGTCTGATTCATTCGCAGAGAGTCTGATTCATTCGCAGAGAGTCAGATTCATTCGCAGAGAGTCAGATTCATTCGCAGAGAGTCAGATTCATTCGCAGAGAGTCAGATTCATTTGCAGAGCGCTAGATTAATTCGAAGAGAGTTAGATTCACTCACAGAGAGTCGGATTCATTCGCAGACAGTCGGATTCGCTTATAAAGAGGAATGATGATGCTAATGATGATGATGATGATGGCGATGATACTGTCGTTCACACAGGAACGAGTACCGGACGTTGAGGCAGGCCATCATCGACATGGTTCTCGCCACTGAAATGACCAAACACTTTGAACACGTCAACAAATTCGTCAACAGCATCAACAAACCGCTTGCTGCCTTGGAGGAAAATGGGGTGAGACACACACACACACACATACACACACACACACACACACACACACACACACACACACACACACACATTTTTAAGTCTCCAAAACACACAAAGTTCACACAATTCTAATGTTCCCTTATGATGGTGGTCATTTCATGTTGGAGTGTTCATAGCGTTATTCTGTGTGTGTGTGTGTGTGTGTGTGTGTGTGTGTATGTGTGTGTATTATCCATAATGCACTGTAAGCAGTGGGTGAAATAAAGTGTAAAATGAAAGCTCTAGCCCCAAGATACCAGCGTCTTGGCTTCTTTCTTATCACATGATTTTAGAAGTTTTTTCACACACTGGCGTTTGGGACATTGTGAAACATGGCTTCAGGCTCATCGTGTGTGTGTGTGTGTGTGTGTGTGTGTGTGTGTGTGTGTGTGTGTGTGTGTGTGTGAGGGGGAATGTGGCGTGTCGGTAGCAGGTTTCTCGTGGCAGTGTGAAAATTTACATGTGCAAAATAATTTATTAATGTGTGTGTATTAATGTATATGTGTGTGTGTGTGTGTGTGTGTGTGTGTGTGTGTGTGTGTGTGTGTGTAACAGGGTAACAGTGATGACGATGTGAAGGGGATCCTCAGTGTGGCGGAGAACCGGATGCTGGTCAAGCGGATGCTGATAAAGTGTGCTGACATCTCGAACCCCTGCAGGCCGTTGCAGCTCTGTATCGAGTGGGCGGGGCGTATCTCTGAGGAGTACTTTGCTCAGGTGTGTGTCACACAGGAAGGAACAGGCTTTACAGACTATACTGTATACGTATACTTAGTAATAAACCAATACAATATAGTATACACGTAGTATAGAATGGTAAGGACTTAACCAGGTAGGAAAGCAGTTTGTTATACTGTATACTTGGTAAAGTTTTGTAGTATAGTAGTATAGAATATAGTATATTATTTACAGTAGTATAGAGTACAGTATATTATTTACAGTAGTATAGAATATAGTATATTATTTATAGTAGTATAGAGTACAGTATATTATTTAGAGTAGTATAGAGTACAGTATATTATTTATAGTAGTATAGAGTACAGTATATTATTTACAGTAGTATAGAGTACAGTATATTATTTATAGTAGTATAGCACAGCTTTATAGCAGGGTATATTTAGTATACCAGCATAGTGTAATATAGTATACTGTATATGTGGAATAATAATGAAACATAAAAGTATAGTTTGTGAGTACGGAATACTTAACATTTATAAAAGTAGTGATTATTAGAGTATAGTGTATGTGTTGCTTACTTCTGTTAATGAATTATTTGTGTAGACGGATGAAGAGAAAAGACAGGGTCTGCCCGTGGTAATGCCGGTGTTTGACCGGAACACCTGCAGCATTCCCAAATCCCAGATTTCCTTCATCGACTATTTCATCACAGACATGTTCGACGCCTGGGACGGTAAAAATCACATACAAACACACACAAACACACACACACACACACACACACACACACACACACACACGCAGTATATATGTAGTCAATCAGTGAGTGAGATAGTTGGTTAGTTAGGGGCGGCTGTGGCTCAGGTGGTAGAGCGGGTTGTCCACTAATTGTAGGGTTGGCAGTTCGATTTCCGGCCCACATGCCTCCACATGCCGAAGTGTCCTTGGGCAAGACACTGAACCCCAGGTTGCTCCTGATGGCAGGCAAGTGCTCTGCTCAAGGTAGCTCTGCTGCCATTAGTGTGTGTGAGTGTGTGTGTGAGTGTGCGTGAGTGTGTGTGAATGGGTGAATGAAACAGTGTAAAGCCCCAAAGGTTAAAAGGCATTATATAAGTGCAGATAGTCAAAGAGAGATAATCAGACATTTGGTGAGTGAGTGAGATTAGTCTGAGAGTGAGGTAGTCAGTCTAAGAGCGAGGTACTCAGTCTAAGACTAAGAGCGAGGTAGTCAGTCAGTCAGTCAGTATGAGAGCAAGGTAGTCTCTCTGAGAGCGAGGTTGTCTGAGTGAGGTAGTCTGAGACCGAGGTAGTCTGAGACCGAGGTAGTCTGAGACCGAGGTAGACTGAGTCAGTCTGAGAGCAAGGTAGACTGAGAGCAAGGTAGACTGAGAGCAAGGTAGACTGAGAGCAAGGTAGACTGAGAGTGAGGTAGACTGAGTCAGTTTGAGAGCGAGGTAGTCTGAGACCGAGGTAGACTGAGTCAGTCCGAGAGCGAGGTAGTCTGAGAGCGAGGTAGACTGAGTCAGTCTGAGAGCGAGGTAGACTGAGTCAGTCTGAGACCGAGGTAGACTGAGTCAGTCTGAGAATGAAGTAGACTGAGTCAGTCTGAGAGCAAGGTAGACTGAGAGTGAGGTAGACTGAGTCAGTTTGAGAGCGAGGTAGTCTGAGACCGAGGTAGACTGAGTCAGTCCGAGAGCGAGGTAGACTGAGTCAGTCTGAGAGCGAGGTAGTCTGAGACCGAGGTAGACTGAGTCAGTCTGAGACCGAGGTAGACTGAGAGTGAGGTAGACTGAGTCAGTCCGAGAGCGAAGTAGACTGAGTCAGTTTGAGAGCGAGGTAGTCTGAGACCGAGGTAGACTGAGTCAGTCCGAGAGCGAGGTAGACTGAGTCAGTCCGAGAGCGAGGTAGACTGAGTCAGTCCGAGACCGAGGTAGACTGAGTCAGTCTGAGACCGAGGTAGACTGAGTCAGTCGGAGAGCGAGGTAGACTGAGTCAGTCTGAGACCGAGGTAGTCTCAGAGCGAGGTAGACTGAGTCAGTCTGAGACTGAGAGCGAGGTAGACTGAGTCAGTCTGAGACCGAGGTAGTCTGAGAGCGAGGTAGACAGAGTCAGTCTGAGACCGAGGTAGTCTGAGACTGAGGTAGACTGAGTCAGTCCGAGAGCGAGGTAGACTGAGAGCGAAGTAGACTGAGTCAGGCTGAGAGCGAAGTAGACTGAGTCAGTCCGAGAGCGAGGTAGACTGAGTCAGTCTGAGAGTGAGGTAGTCTGAGAGTGAGGTAATCACTATCTGAGAGTGAGAAAGTCAGTCATTCAGTCAGTTAGTAGTGAATCACTCAGTGAAAGAGACAATTAGTGAGTCATTTGGTCATTGCATTGGTCAGTGAATGAGACAATTAGTGAGTGAGTCAGTCAGTCAGTCAGAGACTGAATCAGTTGGTCAGTGAGTCACTTGATCCATTGAAGCTTAGCTACACGCTACAAACCAGTGAGGGCCAACGAGCAAAATGCAAGTGTCTTGCAATGTGTGTAATTAGTATTAATATTTTCTCTTCTGTTTCCCTGCAGCTTTTGCTGATTTGCCGAACCTCATGCAGCATTTAGACAACAACTTTAAATATTGGAAAGGTTTGGACGAACGCAAACTACACAGCCTGAGACCACCGCCGGAGTAGTTCATCTCTCTCACACACACACACATACACACACACACACACACACACACACACACACACACACACACACACACGGTGAACACTACGGCTCCGTCTCCAGTCTCTCTCTCTCTCTCTCATGGACTAAATAAAAGCGTCTCTCTCTAAACCTGGACTT
>CM042557.1:775000-792500 GCA_023630585.1 Cranoglanis bouderius | reverse complement strand
AAAAAAAAAAAAACTGTAGGTAGACTTTAGCGAAAAGAGCTAACAGGATTTATATTTTAAAAAATCTTTTGTTTCTGATTTAAACAAAACATTTTGAACGTCCAGGCGAGAGAGAATATATTAAAAAGCCACATCAGCTACTACAATATCAATCCATAAACAAAGCATACAGAGTGACAGATACTAGTGATAAATATCTTAATTACTGTGTGTGTGTGTGTGTGTGTGTGTGGTTATTAATGTTTGTTGTTACTAATGTGTTTGCTAATATAGCAAATTTATTTATTTATTTTTGTTATTTCTGAAGTAAAACTTTGGTGTTTATTGGCGAAGAAACGGTTTGCTAGCGATTACTCCACCCTGCGCATGCGCTATATAGAAAAAAAAAGGCGGGCCGGCGCACGCAGATGGCGCATGCGCGGACGGTGAAAAGTGCGCATGCGCGATGAAACAGGCCCAAACGCAGCGGCTAACTGTGAAGAGAAAACACAGTTGATGTGAAGACGGTTTTGGAGTTTTATGTTTTAACGAGAAAACCTTTAACTGTTAATAAATATATTTATATATATTTTAAAAGACTAATAAACATAAAATGGCATCGGGGACTCCGTAAGTACATTTTAACGTTTATTTAAAAATAATAATTTAGTGTACACAGCTGCTGTATCCCAAGCCGGCTAGTTCAGTTAGCTTAGCATGCCGCTACTTTTACTTTTACGCTACTGAGCTAGCTAGTTACACCGATAAAGCCTTAATACTCTTATTAATTAATTAAATAATTAATCTCTTAATACAGTTGATCGTTTACTACAAAGTTAACGTTTATTTGCGTTGTTGATAAAATGAACAATAAAAGAATGCAATTAGCTTGTGGTAGCGGAGGCAACTTTTGTTAGCTTGTTTGTTAGCTAGATTAAAAAATATGTATATATTAGCCGTTGCTATGTTACAAATAAAATGGAGGGTCTGAAAGCAGTCTCTTTGAGTACTAGAGGCTCGCTGATACTAACCTCCTAAATAAAGAGCTGTGGGGCTGAACAGGTCAAGTGCTGCTGAGACTAACACTGCGGCCTACTAGCCCTACACACACACACACCTGGATTAACACGAAGGTTGTATCCTTTTACACATTACATTAATATAACTCTAACATCATCTCCACGTTCCCCTTCAGATGCCTGAACAGTCGCTGGGATCAACCCAAGCCCAAGGCAGACCTGCTGCAGGGGATTATGGGAAATGTGTCCGCCAACAAGACGTCTGCGGTGACCCCGGGTCCAGCTGTTACACCCGGGGCAGGTTCTCCTCCCCCTTCTGCCCCTTCTGCCCCAGCACAGGGAGGAGTGGAGATGGCCGCCGCGATGGCTGCCAAACTTAACGCCATGTTAATGGCTAAAGGAAAACTTAAACCACTGCAGCCTTTACCTAGTAAGGTACGACCAATCCAAACGAACATCTCAAATGAGTCCTCAGACCAGTCCTATGGTGCATGTGGTCTTCAGGAAGGCAAACATATACAGTGGTGCTTGAAAGTTTGTGAACCCTTTAGAATTTTCTACATTTCTGCATAAATATGACCTGAAACAACATCAGATTTCCACACGAGTCCTAAAAGTAGACAAAGAGAACACAAACACATGAGATAAAAATATTATACTTGGTCATTTATTTATTGAGGAAAATGATCCAATATTACATCTCTGTGAGGGCAAAAGTATGTGAACCTTTGCTTTCAGTATCTGGTGTGACCCCCTTGTGCAGCTAAACGTTAGCAGTAACTGTTGATCGGTCCTGCACATCGGTTTGGAGAAGTTTTAGCCCGTTCCTCAGTACAGAACAGCTTCAACTCTGGGATGTTGGTGGGTTTCCTCACATGAACTGCTCGCTTCAGGTCCTTCCACAGCATTTCTATTGGATTAAGGTCAGGACTTTGACTTGGCCGTTCCAAAACATTAACTTTTATTCTTCTTTAACCGTTCTCTGGTAGAAGGACTTGTGTGTTTAGGGTCGTTGTCTTGCTGCATGACCCAGTTTCTCTTGGACAGGGAGATGGGTGTACCAGGGTCCCACTGGGGTCCCACTGGTTTCTGCCAAGTCTGAGCTGATGGCACTGCTGGACATCTGATTGTGAAGGGGAGTTAGCCTGATGTGTCTTTCATCTGCTGCAGTAAGTTTCCTTGGCCGACCGCTGCATCTACGGTCCTCAACGTTGCCCGTTTCTTTGGACAGCACATCTGGAAACCCCTGTCTGCCTTGACATTTCTGCCTGAGAGAGACCTTGCTGATGCAGTATAAATACCTTCTGCCTTGTTGCTGTGCTCAGTCTTGCCATGGTGTATGACTTTTGACAGTAAACTGTCTTCAGAGACCTCACCTTGTTAGCTGAGTTTGGCTGTTCCTCACCCAGTTTTATTCCTCCTACACAGCTGTTTCTCTTTCAGTTAATGATTGTGTTTCAACCTACATATTGAATTGATCATTAGCACCTGTTTGGTATAATTGTTTAATCATACACCCGACTATACGCCTACAAAATCCCTGATTTTGTGCAAGTGTACCTAGAAGAATTGATGCTGTTTTGAATGTAAAGGAGGTCACACCAAATATCGATTTGATGTAGATTTTTCTTCTGTTCACTCACTTTTTGTTTTGTTTATTGATAAATATAAATTATCATGTCTATTTTTGAAAGCATTCTTACTTTACAGCATTTTTTCACACCTGCCTAAATCTTTTGCACAGTACTGTAGCTGCTACTGTTTCTTATTTGGTGTGTGTGTGTGTGTGTGTGTGTGTGTGTGTGTGTGTGTGTGTAGGCCTCTCCCAGTGCCCCTGTACCTGTTAGCAGTGAGGAGATCGTTGTCACGGAAGTGGATATTAATGATGTTCCTGTGAACTGCAGGAATCTGCTCACCAAAAGCAAAACACAGGAGGAAGTGAGTATGCACTCAGCTGTGTGTGTGTGTGTGTGTGTGTAATATATATATATATATATATATATATATATATATATATATATATATATATATATATATATATATATATATATATATATAAAAAGACGCTCTGTAAATTCTGTCAGCTTGGAGAGAAAAAGATATAGTGTGTTGTATATGCTAATAAGATAGAGGCTCTGTCCAAAAAGATTCGGTAATCTAACCCATCACTCTTACAAAATCTCTGCCATCAGATTCGTCTGTACAGCGGTGCGCTGGTCTCCACTAAAGGCCTGTACCTTAGCGATGCTGACAAGTCCACCTACAAAGGAGGGTGTGTATGTGCTACATACAGACTGTCTGGTTCATCTCCTATCATTTCACTCGCTCTAATAATCCCTCTCTCTTACTGTGTCTCCTGTTGTAGAGAGCGTCCTCTGTATCTGCACGTTCAGGGACGCAGTCAGGACGAAGTCAACAGTACGTCCTCTTATGTCATGTTTCATTTAACGTGCTGACGGTAAACGCGTTCTGGTATTGAATCATAGTGTAACTAGTGTAGTCGACGCAGAGACTAAAGGAGCTGTCATGCTTGGGGACCATTTCATAGTACATTAGGTTCTGACTTTGTAAATATTAGACGCTGATTGGTTGATGATTTTCTCCTCAGAGGCCGTGATGCGGATCAAAGAAATAATCTCAGAGGATGTGATGCGAGCGTCAGGGGGTCAGCAGCCGGCTGTAATGCCTACGGTTCCTGTTTACCCCCAACCACCACGACCTTCCGTAACCCCACAGCCACATCTCCCTACGCCACGCCCCCCGAATGCTCCCGTAACGCCCGCACACAGACCCCCTCCTCCTCACGCTGGGGTAGGTACCGCATTATCAACCCTAGGGCTAAGTGCGGGTCGTGCTCCAATCCTGTTTCTAACACTCCCTCGTGCACTTCCGCTTGGTTGAGGCACTTTTGCTACACCGAGAATTAGCACGCTGAAATAGAAACACATACGGCTGGATCACATCCATAGCTAGCCGATTAGCGCACTGAGTGTGAAGAAAACGGTGTGTAGATCGGTTACACTGGAACACACTTGACCTGGGCAGTGAGACACCCAAAACACGCTGTGTGTTAGGGGAAGTGGACAAGGATGTGTTAAGAGCGGTGTTGGAACACTGCATGCATGTGTGTGTGTGTGTGGAGGTTAATGAAGGCGAGGCCAGTGGAGATCGTTTGGCTCTTGCTGATACCCACCTCCTAAATCAACATCAGCAGGGAGAAACTGGTCGATCTGCAGAGATCATGGCCTGCACTGCTCCTGCTTACACACACACACACACACAAACACACACACGCACACATTTTCAAATCGATCACGACAGGAGAAGGTTGCCGGGTGCTGCTGTTTTGAAGACTGTCAATAGCAACAGTAGTTTGTTTGCTGTTCCTGAGACAACTATGAACACCAAGGTGAACTTTAAACCATTTTTTTTAATCGATAGCTGACTCCTAACCAGAAGCCGTTACTCTCCCAAACTCTTAATCACGGTTACACGGAGATATCTGCGTCCATGAACGGTGATCTAGCCGGGTGATACTGCTGTGGTCCGGCTGACATGTTTAACATGCTTTTGAAATAAATTTGAACCTGAAAGCAACGATTGATTTCCTTTTTCACTTCTTATGAAACCTTAGAGTCACGAGTGAAAAGAATGTCAGCTAGCAAAACTAGCTTGGTAGATAGTCATTTCAATAACCGTAAATCGTGAGCTTTCATGCGAGTGTTAAAACTTGATTGGAAAAAATAAAGTAACGTCTTAAATTTTAAGGGTTTTGGGTTTTTTTTTTCTTTTTTTTTTGGTTGTTAGGGAAGGTAAAGTGTGTGTGGTGTATACAGGAAATGTTCGAGTGTAGATTCAATAATGCAGAATGAATCAAATCCAGTGATTCATTCTGAAAGATCTGATTATATACAATTGCTATGGGAGTGGGTGGGGCTAGTGCAGTGTGTGTGTGTGTATAGAGGTCTAGTAGATTAAGGGTGTAGTGTGTAATCACTGTACCTCTGGTGCTGGTTGCAGAGTTTTGTGCACACTAAGCTATTTGTAGGATTGGAGCAATGCCTGCCGGGCTTCAGCGTGAACGAGAAGGTGGAGGGACCGAGCGGCTCGTACCTGCAGCACATCCAGACGGAGACCGGGGCGCGCGTCTTCCTGCGGGGGAAGGGCTCGGGCTACATCGAACAGGCCTCGCGAAGAGAGTCATTCGAACCCCTGTACCTCTACATCAGGTGTGCTTGCATCACAAAATGCTTGGGCACAAAATCACTACACATGCATTTAATTGAGTTCACAGTATCAGTGTACGTATAACGTCTTGCTTTGTTTAATAATGAACATGTTTCTCATAGCCACCCAAACTCTGCTGGCCTGGAAGCAGCCAAGAAACTCTGTGAGAGCCTTCTAGAGACGGTGGGTATTCATTTTGTTCTTTATTTTATTTATCCTTTATCCAAGTGAGCCTCACTGATTAGGATTAGACCTTTTGTCTTTAATGGTTCCACCATTAAAGACAAAAGGTACACTTGTGCTGAGATCATGGCTTAAATCTTTATATTTTTCATGTTTTTTTTCCCTCCCAGTATATTTGTATAAATAAGAAATAAAAATCGACTTCTGCACCTTTTAAGAACATTATTTGGAGGAAGAACAACCTGTTTTTTTTTTCTAATTTGCTGTAAACTCGATAGCCTAGTGTCGATAACTTGCCTCAGACGTAAGAACTTGGAATTATTGTCTGTGGATGTCTGTGGAAGTGTATCATGACACGAACAAAGGAGATTTCTGAGGACCTCAGAAAAATTGTTGATGCTCATCAGGCTGGAAGAGGCTACAAAACCATCTCTAAAGAGTTTGGACTCCACCAATCCACAGTCAGACAGATTGTGTACAAATGGAGGAAATTCAAGACCATCGTTCCCCTCCCCAGGAGTGGAGACCAACAAAGATCACTCCAAGAGCAAGACGTAATAGTAATAATAATCCACGAGGTCACGAAGGAACCCAGGGTAACTTCTAAGCAACTAAGGGCCTGTCTCACTAATGTTAATGTTCATGAGTCCACCATCAGGAGAACACTGAACAACAATGGTGTGCATGGCAGAATTGCAAGGAGAAAGTCACTGCTCCCCAAAAAGAACTTTGCTGCCCGTCTGCAGTTTGCTAAAGATCACGTGGACAAACGAGAAGGCTGTCGGAAAAATTTTTGTGGACAGATGAGACCAGAATAGAATTTTTGGTTTAAGTGAAAAGCATTATGTTTGGAGGAAGGAAAACACTGCATTCCAGTATAAGAGCCTCATCCCATCTGTGAAACATGGTGGTGGTAGTATCATGGTTTGGTGATAGTCATATTTATGCAGAAATATAGAAAGTTCTAAAGGGTTCACAAACTTTCAAGCACCGCTGTATGTGTATTTGTGCTATGAAGGTTTTGTTAGCAACAAGATTTAAAATTTAACCGTTGAATGTTTAATATTTTGTATAATACAGCATAACCCATATTTTAAAGGTAAAAAAGTGCTGCTTTGTCTGTTGTTGTTGCTGTGAGCAGCCATTTTGATTTGACTTCATGCTGAACTTCGAGCTGAAGAGACCTTCCCAATTTTATGAGTAGGAATTATGAGGTGAAAGATCTTTTTCTTTTGTTTTTCCTTAGTCAGAGATGAGAAATACGAGCTTTAGTTTAACACGGGAATAGCCTAAACTGGCATGACACACTAGCCAATAAACGATGTCTGGAAGCACCTGAGCAGTCCTCTGCTGGGCTGATGTTACACCTGGGGCTGCCCACAAGGTGGCAGTGTGACTGCTTCAGCCCCAGACTGATGGTAGTCCACACATTAAAATAACCTGGACCATTACAAAAATTTCACTAATTACACACTACTGTGTGTGTGAACTCTGATTGATTGGTGTTTGTTGCAGAGCGATAAAGTGTGTGTTTGTGTGTGTGTGTGTGTGTGTGTTTGTTGCAGGTGCGGTCTGAACATGCACGTATGGTATCCGTGTACACAGCTACAGGTTCCACACAAGGTAATACTTCCACTTTTACTATTGTGTGTGTGTATATATATTTCTGTTATTTCCCTGAATTTAAATACCCGTTACTTCCTGTTTAGGTAATTATCTTAATTGTACACACATTGTACTTCTTGTTCACTTCCTGTTGTTTGTATGCCCTGTTGTGTAACTTTAGTAGTCATTTAATATGTTCAGTTTAGAGGAAAGTGACGAGCATTAAGGTGTTAACACTGTATGTGTGTGTTTTGTAGGAGCATACCCGTCTCACGGATACTCGTCCACCAGCAGCAGTAGTTACAGCAGCCAGTCGTGGTACGGCTACCCCAGCGCTTACCCATCATACCCTGCGACAGGAAGTTACTGGAGTCGAGCAGACGGTGCAGACAGTGCGCAGATGGTGCAGTATCCCATGTGTCCTCGCAAGTCCGCTTCATTCATACTGGAGGTCAGTGGTGTACACACACTGAGAAGGTTAACGAGTCACTATGACTCATCATGAAGTCATCTCATCTGAGATCTTCTACAGAATTATGTCACTGTCTACCTTCATCCAAACACGTACAGGGCTAGTCATTTCTCCTGGTTAAATGTCCGTTATTAAATGGCTACAAAATTTGCCAATTAATGTCTCCATCATGGTGTTTTAAATACGTGTTTGTGTGTATGTGTTAGGATGAAAACAAGAGCTCAGATGCTGCCGTAAACGACTCATCCAGCGTTTCCAGCCCGAAGAGACGCTTCATAGAGGAGAGTGAAGAGGAGGAAGGAGAAAAGGAGTTAACAGAGGTGTGTTAATGATCCTATCCTCCATGTCCTTTACACTCCTGATGAACAAACCCGCCTCTTAAGTCTCTTATTGTAGTATTTGTCCAAAATAAGAGACTTTTAATGGTTAAGGAAAAATTACAGCGTGAACACAAGGTAACGATTATAAATAAGACGAGTGTTTTTAATGTTGACACTTGACACCTTGGAATATGACCTGAACAGTTCTGATTTTGATGCAGTGAGAATAAACACAAATTTCTCTCTGTAGTCGTCTTTAAACATGCTGTTTTCCCCCCAAACTTTTCTTTAAACGGGATAACTTCACTAATCAGTCCAGAAAGGGTGAATAAAATAAGTCTCTGAAAGTCTGGGATCATGTCTGTCTCCTTATAGCTAGTCTCTGGGTCCTTCAGCTGGATAATAAGCATAAATGCATGTGATTTGGGTAAAACCACAATGTTTACAGAACTAAAGTTATTGGGCTTCCGAGTGGCGCAACAGAAAATCACTCAAGTTTGAATCCAGATGATGCTGGGAGTCAAGAGTGTCAAAATTGGCCACATTCTTTCTCCTGTCAATCACAGCGACAGTAGGCAATCGTAGACATCTTATGAGCTCATGTATGTGTAAGAGGGCAGATAGCACCAGAGTGTTGTGCAGTTTGAAAAGATGCAGTTGGTTGGATGTGATTGTATGATCTGGGAGAGCTGGGTGGTGGGTGGGAACTGACCAAACTGGGGAGAAAATTGATGGAGGAAAGTTTAAGTGCTCAGTTTGGTTGGCTGATCAGTCTGTGCTCTACCCTTGATGAGCCCTGGTCAGTATGTTGGTCACTAGTAGATAATATGTGGTTTCACTTTTAAGCTATGTTCATGCTGGCCTCATTTACTCTTTAGAGAGAGTAAAGACATTTTGAAGTCTCTTATTGTAGTAAATTGAATAACTGATTATTAGCACAGGTCTAGTTCATGTGTAATGAAACACCGATTTGAACTGTGTGTGTTTGCATGTTCATAAATACAGGAGCCTAAACCAGATGATCCAGTGGAAGAGCCCGTGTCTAGTGCTGATAATGATGTCGGCAAATCGGACGGGTAAGCACTTGCCTCCACACCGTACTGTAGTGTGTGTGTTGAGTGGGGTTGAGTATACCTACAATACAGTGTGTCTTCTGTACAGGACATTGATGCCTCCTCCGCCTCTTCCTGTGGTGACACTCCCAGCACCGCTCAAGAGACCGAGACAAGAACCTGCTCTCACTCACACTGGTATGAACCACAAACACACCTAAATTAAATACTACCCACAATGCATCACTCCAGAACAATTATACAGGACTGTTCTACTCTGCTAATGCACACTGAACATTATTAAAGCCTACTAGAATGTGGGCTTTGGAATTCCTCTGTTGATTTCCAATGGAACTGTACACAGACTGAACACTTTTGCTAGAAAACTAAGGAAAAATGTATACAGCACATGAGCCAGCTAGTGACTGGGTCAAAAACCATGTCGTATGGACTGTTTAATCTTGGAATCGATCGGCTTGGGCAAACATCGTTTGTCCACCCGTGGGGTTGTGCTCCAGAATTAATATAGTAATTGGTTTTGTTTCTCTCAGATGAAGAGGAGGTGAAGAAGGTGAAGATCTCGGACTCTTTAGGTCTCGTTCCATATGGTGGAGACTCGTCGGACGAGGAAGAGGAGAAAACTCGCAATGGGAGAACGAGCAATTCTTAACAATACACGAACACCACATCATCCCCAACCTACCCCAAACCTCTAGCAGGAGAAAATGTGCCCCCTGACCCCTTGAGCCCTTCCTTGAGCTGAACTTTTGGAAGAAAATAGTGTAACTGTTCCTATGGAATAAAATCAAAATCTTGAAACATGGTTTTTGTCTTGTATTCGCTCAGATCTCTATTTCTACAGATAAGGACATCACAATCATTTTGCTAAAAGTATGGAGATGGCTGTGGTGAACACGTACTTTCAGAAGAGGCAGGAACACGGTGACACAAGAGTGGTGGCAGGAGCACACAGGTGGACTATATCTTGCGTAATCTGAGAGTGTAGCTAGACAGCATAGGATGGTGGTGTGTAAGATGACTCTGGTGGTGAGGAAGATGAAGAGAGCAAAGGCAGAGCAGAAGACAAAGTGGTGGAAGTTGGAAGAGGAAGAGTGCTGTGTGGTTTTCAGGGAGGAGTTGAGACAGGCTTTAGGTGGTCAGGAGGTGCTTCCAGATGACTGGACTACTACAGCCAAAGTGATCAGGGAGACAGGTAGGAAGGTGCTAGGTGTGTCATCTGGAAGGAGGAAAGAAGACAAGGAGATGATGGTGGAATGAGGACGTTCAGGAGAGTATCCAGAAGAAGAGGTTAGCTAGGAAGAAGTGGGACGGTGAGAGGACGGAGGAAAGTAGACAGGAATATAGGGAGATGCAGCGTGAGGTTAAGATAGAGGTGGCAAAGGCTAAACAGAAAGCTTATGAGGACATGTATGCAAGGTTAGATAGTAAGGAAGGTGAGAGGGATTTGTATCGGCGAGGCAGAGGGATAGAGATGGTAAGGATGTGCAGCAGGTTAGAGTGATTAAAGATAGAGATGGAAATGTGTTGACAGGTGACAGGAGGGTGAGGGAAAGATGGAAGGAGTACTTTGAGGAACTGATGAATGAGGAAAATGACAGAGAGAAGAGTAGTAGAGGCAAATATTGTTGAGCAGGAAGTAGAAAGGATTAGCAAGGGTGAAGTTAGGAGAGCTTTGAAGAGGATGCAGAGAGGAAAGGCAGTTGGTCCTGATGACATACTAGTGGAGGTATGGAAGTGTCTAGGAGAGATGGCAGTAGAGTTTTTAACTAGGTTGTTCAACGAGGTCTTAGAGAGTGAGAGGATGCCTGAGGAATGGAGGAGAAGTGCTTTGGTGCCGATTTTTAAGAACAAGGGAGATGTGCAGAGTATATACACACACACATACATACACATATATATACATATACACATATATATATATACATACAGGTGCATCTCAATAAATTAGAATGTTGTGAAAAAGTTAATTTATTTCAGTAATTCAACTCAAATTGTGAAACTCGTGTATTAAATAAATTCAATGCACACAGACTGAAGTAGTTTAAGTCTTTGGTTCTTTTAATTGTGATGATTTTGGTTTACATTTAACAAAAACCCACCAATTCACTATCTCAACAAATTAGAATATGGTGACATGCCAATCAGCTAATCAACTCAAAACACCTGCAAAGGTTTCCTGAGCCTTCAAAATGGTCTCTCAGTTTGGTTCACTAGGTAAGCCACAAACATTCATTGCCAAAGAAGCTGGCTGTTCACAGAGTGCTGTATCCAAGCATGTTAACAGAAAGTTGAGTGGAAGGAAAATTGTGGAAGAAAAAGATGCACAACCAACCGAGAGAACCGCAGCCTTATGAGGATTGTCAATCAAAATCGATTCAAGAATTTGACTGAACTTCACAAGGAATGGACTGAGGCTGGGGTCAAGGCATCAAGAGCCACCACACACAGACGTGTCAAGGAATTTGGCTACAGTTGTCGTATTCCTCTTGTTAAGCCACTCCTGATCCACAGACAATGTCAGAGGCATCTTACCTGGGCTAAGGAGAAGAAGAACTGGACTGTTGCCCAGTGGTCCAAAGTCCTTTTTTCAGATGAGAGCAAGTTTTGTATTTCATTTGAAAACCAAGGTCCTAGAGTCTGGAGGAAGGGTGGAGAAGCTCATAGCCCAAGTTGCTTGAAGTCCAGTGTTAAGTTTCCACAGTCTGTGATGATTTGGGGTGCAATGTCATCTGCTGGTGTTGGTCCATTGTGTTTTTTGAAAACCAAAGTCACTGCATCCATTTACCAAGAAATTTTGGAGCACTTCATGCTTCCTTCTGCTGACCAGCTTTTTGAAGATGCTGATTTCATTTTCCAGCAGGATTTGGCACCTGCCCACACTGCCAAAAGCACCAAAAGTTGGTTAAATGACCATGGTGTTGGTGTGCTTGACTGGCCAGCAAACTCACCAGACCTGAACCCCATAGAGAATCTATGGGGTATTGTCAAGAGGAAAATGAGAAACAGGAGACCAAAAAATGCAGATGAGCTGAAGGCCACTGTCAAAGAAACCTGGGCTTCCATACCACCTCAGCAGTGCCACAAACTGATCACCTCCATGCCGCACTGAATTGAGGCAGTAATTAAAGCAAAATGAGCCCCTACCAAGTATTGAGTACATGTACAGTAAATGAACATACTTTCCAGAAGGCCAACAATTCCCTAAAAATGTTTTTTTTATTGGTCTTATGAAGTATTCTAATTTGTTGAGATCGTGAATTGGTGGGTTTTTGTTAAATGTGAGCCAAAATCATCACAATTAAAAGAACCAAAGACTTAAACTACTTCAGTCTGTGTGCATTGAATTTATTTAATACACGAGTTTCACAATTTGAGTTGAATTACTGAAATAAATGAACTTTTCCACGACATTCTAATTTATTGAGATGCACCTGTAGGGTGGAGCACTATGAGATCATCCTTCATGATCATTCTGATCACGTTACTAGCATACAGTCCACTCAGCCAATCATAATAAACCCTTTTGGTAACAGTTACCCAATGAATATCCACCACGTAATCTTGCATGAATCTGCTGAATAGACCTCATCTTCACCTGATACGGCCAAAAGCTCGGAGAGGAGGGGCAAGCTTCCTCAGAACTGTATAAAAGACCTGCATTTCCACAGGAACAGCCCATAGGACGGGGAAACTGACCGTACAGGACCACAAAGCTCACCGGGAAACTGACCGTACAGGACCACAAAGCTCACTGGGAAACTGACCCTACAGGACCACAAAGCTCACCGGGAAACTGACCCTACAGGACAACAAAGCTCACCGGGAAACTGAGCCTACAGGACAACAAAGCTCACCTCGCTCATAAAACCTCAGAGGTCACAGTGACCCTGCACTCATAAAACCTCAGAGCTCACAGCGACCTATGTGGAGTGGAACAAGATACAGGGTCATTGCAATGGCTTATGCATGGAGTCAAAGAAGTCACAGCTTCATTGAAATGGCATATGCATGGAGCCAAAGAAGTCACAGTTTCATCAAAACAGCTTACACATGGAGTGAAAGCCACAGCCGTGTTGTTTCAACATTCCCGTTGAGTGCAAGACTTCATAGCCTCATTGCAACAATGTACATCTGGAGTGGAAGAGTTCATGGTCTCATTACTACCACATACATCTGGAGCGGAAGAATTCACAATCATATTGCAATGGTGTACAATGTGGAATGCGAGGATCAACAGCTTCATTGCAATGGTACAAGCCTTGTGTGAAACGATTCACAGGCAATGGAATGTAAGATTGAGTGTAGGGTCACAAAGCTCACTGCAAAACTGACCCTACGGGACCACAGAGCTCGCCGGGAAGCTGAGCCTACGGGACCACAGAGCTCGCCGGGAAGCTGAGCCTACGGGACCACAGAGCTCGCCGGGAAGCTGAGCCTACGGGACCACAGAGCTCGCCGGGAAGCTGAGCCTACGGGACCAGAGCTCGCCGGGAAGCTGAGCCTACGTGACCACAGAGCTCGCCGGGAAGCTGAGCCTACGGGACCACAGAGCTCGCCGGGAAGCTGAGCCTACGGGACCACAGAGCTCGCCGGGAAGCTGAGCCTACGGGACCACAGAGCTCGCCGGGAAGCTGAGCCTACGGGACCACAAAAATAACCAACCTATTTAAACCAAATAAAAGCTTTCTGAAAGAAAAAAAAATGCCTATCGGGTTTAAGTCTGTCGATTGATTGAGCCATTCCAACACCTTTATTCTCTTCCTATGAAACCAATTGAGACTGTTTTGCAGTATGTTTTGGATTGTTGAACAGAAACAGCCCCTGACCATGATGCTTCCAGCTCTAAGCTTCACTGTAGGTATGGTATTTCTAGGTTTGCATGCAGAGCCGACAATAGCGTGTTGAAAAGTTAGATTTTTGGCTCGTCTGACCACAATACATTCTCCCATTAATCTACAGGCTTCTACAAAAGTTCTGTAGCAAATTTCAGACGAGCTTCAACATGCCTTTTCTACAGTAATGGAATCTTCCAGGGTGGTGGTGAACGGAGACCGTAGCAGTAGAGCGCACTACATATTGTTTTCTCTGTGAAGACTGTACCCGCAGCTTTCAGGTTTTTCCGGAGATCTTTTCAAGTGGTCCTTGGCGCTTGGGCTTCTCTTCTGAGTAACATTCTGTCAGCCCAGTCAGAAATCTTGCGAGGAGCTCCTGTGTGTGGCCGGTTGATAGTCGCCTAATGGTGCTTAAAGGAACATTTAGGATTCATTCTTGGGAGAGCTCTTTGCTTCTACTCATCATGAGATGTTTCTTGCATGACAGTTTGGTGACAAATGATTTGTTTACTTGCATCGAGAGGTGAGTTCACCCTTTTCACAGAGTGGACGTACTAACCTACCAACATGCACTAACCCAGCTGATTCTATTAGCACAGGTAGGAGAACTAGTTAATGGAATCAGCTGGTTTAGTTGCTTTTTCTTGTTCAATACTTCTTTATTTCTGAATCATTCCACTTTACTGCACATAACTTTATTATGGATTGGTATATTTCGATTTCTTTAGCAGTGTAATTTTATTGAGTTAACACCAATGACTGGTCTACATTTCATGTGAATATCCACATTGGAAATATGTTTCGCAAGTTAATTTGCGTAGGAGGCATGCAACAAATAATCTCTAGATACGAGTTTGAACCTGCTGTCTGTTGTATACGTGTAGAAATACAAACGGTTTGGCCGCGATACAGAAATGCTGTTATTACGTATTTTTAGACCAGGTCGTTATAGGTAGGAAGAGATCTGATATCATCTGTAGGGTTTAAAAAAACAAGCTGCTGCTATAATTTGACATTTATACAAAAAAAGTAAAATAGAACATGAACAAGTTTTAATACTTCAGTAACACTGAAAACACTTTGGTAACCTTAAGCTGGACTATAAGCCGAGTCAGTGTGCTGTGATAAAGTTGAAGTCGGTGCAGTCACCAAGCACTCAGAGGACACTAAAATGTACAAATTATTTGTGGTTTTTAAGTCGTTCATCCCTTACTGTAAAACCCACACTTGTTTATTTATAATGATACTGATTGCCAACTATCAAAGTAAAAGAGAGGAGGCAGGGCTGATGCTTTATGTGGGGAGCAGTGTGTGTGTGTGTGTGTGTGAGAGAGAGAGAGAGAGACCGTACAGGACCTTGTCTGAACCCAGGGGTTGGTAAACCTAATTCACAAAGGTACACATAGTCTTTATTTGTACCTTTCATGGGGGTGACAGACAGATAGATGGATAGATGCAATACATCTGAGGCAGTATTCATCAGAATGTTTGAATTATTATTAGTGTACGGGTTATCAACTATTTTCTTACGAATGCTGTGTCTGGTTTAGCAAAAACGTTCTCTTCTCTAACAACTCCGACACGTTATACTTTATATACATTATTATGAGAAATTAGAAAAGGGTGGAGCACTATGAGGTCATCCTTCATACACACTCTGATCACGTCACTAGCATACAGTCCACTCAGCCAATCATAATAAACTCTTCAGCCAATCGTAATGAACTCTTTCGATAACAGTTACCCAATGAATATCCACCACATACGCACATCTTGGGTGACTCTGCCAAATAGACCTCCTCTTCACCTGATTTGGCCAAAAGCTCGGAGAGGAGGGGCAAGCTTCCTCAGAATTGTATAAGAAAAACCTGCATTTCCACATGAACTTTGCAATATACTTGCCGAAAACTCTGCTCCACAAAGTTCCCCGTGAAGCTGAGCCTATAGGGCCACAAAGCTCCCCGTGAATCTGAGCCCACAGGGCCACAAAGCTCACCGCGAAACTGAGCCCACAGGGCCACAAAGCTCACCGCGAAACTGAGCCCACAGGGCCACAAAGCTCACCGGGAAACTGAGCCCACAGGGCCACAAAGCTCACCGGGAAACTGAGCCCACAGGGCCACAAAGCTCACCGGGAAACTGAGCCCACAGGGCCACAAAGCTCACCGGGAAACTGAGCCCAAAGGGCCACAAAGCTCACCGGGAATCTGAGCCCACAGGGCCACAAAGCTCACCGGGAAACTCAGCCCACAGGGCCACAAAGCTCACCGGGAAACTCAGCCCACAGGGCCACAAAGCTCACCGGGAAACTCAGCCCACAGGGCCACAAAGCTCACCGGGAAACTCAGCCCACAGGGCCACAAAGCTCACCGTGAAGCTGAGCCCACAGGGCCACAAAGCTCACCGGGAAACTGAGCCCACAGGGCCACAAAGCTCCCCGCGAAGCTGAGCCCACAGGGCCACAAAGCTCCCCGGGAAACTGAGCCCACAGGGCCACAAAGCTCCCCGCGAAGCTGAGCCCACAGGGCCACAAAGCTCCCGTTGAGTACAAGAGTTCATAGCCTCATTGTGACGAGGGACATGTGGAGTGGAAGAGTTCATGGTCTCATTTCTACCTCACATTCACAACCTCATTGCGATGGCGTACAATGTGGAATGCAAGGATCAACAGCATCATTGCAATGGTACAAGCCTCGTTCAAGCTTCCAGCTTTGAGCTTCACTGTAGGTATGGTATTTTTAGGGTCGTATGCAGAGCCGACAATAGCGTGTTGAAAAGTTAGATTTTTGTCTCGTCTGACCACATTACATTCTCCCAGTAATCTACAGGCTTCTACAAATCTTCTGTAGCAACTTCAAACGAGCTTCAACATGCCTTTTCTACAGTAATGGAATCTTCTGGGGTGGTTTCTCTGTTACTGAGTTAATACCAATGTCTGGTGTACATTTCATGTAAATAGCCACATTGGAAATATGTTTAATAACAAATAGTTAAAATGTTGACAATTTTTCCCCCCCACTGTAATATATTTCATTATTAGACAGTGCCATCTGGTGGCTGATTTTATATTTGAACCAGAGACTGTACTTACTGAGTCACATCTTTCAAACTATCCTTCTGAGTGTGTTTTAATTCATTTGACTCACTGTTACGACAAACTTTACTGATTCTTTCCAACTATCCGTCTGAGTGATTCACTTGAATCAAAACGCATCGCTACTCTGCACAACTACGGCTTCAATTTGACTCCTCTTTCTTAATAAAAACATAAGAGGTCCATTACACTGAAATATACAGATTTCCTTCAAATGTGAGAAACTTTCATTTAAAATGTAAACATATAAATATATGTCGATGCTAACACGAGCGGTTTGTGTTTATTTATTAAAGACTCGTCCAGCGCTAGAAGAACCAGAGAGCTGCTTTATAGAGAAGAGAAGAAGAAGAAGCAGAATGAGGAAATGAGGTGCGTATGAAAATACTGGTTCATGTGATGAATCATTCCTTTTATACTTGAATAACGTCTTCAAGCTGCAGTTAGCATTAGCCTGGCAGGTATATATTATTAGATTATATTACTGAAACAGTGTTAACTTGAATAACAGAGGCTGCTGTTCGCTGTACAGGTAAGTATTTAAAGACTACATGCTGTTGTTCTATAAGTTTTTGTTCACAGAGAGCTTGTTAGTGAAGCCGTGAGCTGCTGGATGTGATTTCTGAGTTATTTTAACTATTTTATCATGAGATTTGCTGGATAATTAAGAAAAATAAATAAATAAATCAGAACAAA
>CM042557.1:757500-770000 GCA_023630585.1 Cranoglanis bouderius | reverse complement strand
TTGGTTCCTGATGACCTCTGACCTGTAGGAAGGTGTCTTTGTCATCGCAGCGGTGCAGCTCTTGCGCATGTTCGATCAGCTCTTTACTCGCCGTCAACGCGTCTCCGCAGCTCAGCAGCTGCCCGTAAAGAGCCTCCAGTTTCAGTTTCTTCTTGTCCAGCAGGGCGGCGCTGTTCTCTGTGAAACGCTGTGACAGAGACTGCAGCACGTCGTTATAGTGCTGCTCCAGATTCTGCTCCTGACGCCCGAAATTCTCCTGATTACACACACACACACACACACACACACACACACACACACACACACATGTTCGGCTAGATTAGCTAATTCATTTGAGGTCATAATTTTACAGAACCCGCAAATTGTTTTAAAAAATGAGAGATCATTTGAGATGATCATCGACTGTTATTATGTTGTGTGATGGTTGTTCATGAGTCCCTTGTGTGTCCTGAGCAGTTAATCTGCCCAATGTTCTTCAGAAAAATCCTCCAGGTCCTGGGCATTCTTTACTTTTCCAGCATCTTCTGCAAATTTGAGCCCTTTTCCATCTTTTCACACTGAGGACAACTGAGGGACTATTACACAACTATTACAAAAGGTGCAAACATTCACTGATGCGCAGGAAGGCAACACGATACATTATGACTCTTAATATATTAATTGATATAATAATAATAATAATAATAATAATAATAATAATAATAAACAAAGTGTATGTAAACTTTTGAACTGGTTCATTTGTGTAAATTCAGTTATTATTGTGTCTTGTGGACTGTATGTAAACATGTGTTTACATGTGAAATAGCTTCTTCAGGGCAGAACTAAATAACAAACTAAATGCAGTTTTGTTAGCATCTCCCTCTCTGCCCCCGCTTCCTTATTGGTCCTTTTGGTTTTGATTCATGTCCGGTATCCACCCATGTTCTGTCATTGGTTCTCCCGTTATTGTCTGATTATAATTTCCAGGTGTTGTGTGTTTTGATCTTGTTTGCTTTGGATTAACCTTGTTAATTAAACCCCTATTAGTGTCCGCGTCGTCGCAGAGTATTGATGAAGAATAACTGAACGTAACTATATGTCCCTGATGATAATGATGAGTAGCGATGAAGCTAAAGAATCGTAGATCTTCCTATGTTTTTGTTTACCAGGTGTTCCCTGGTTCTTGGATTTATGCCTCGTGACTTCTTGGAATATTCCTCCATGTCTTTGTTTTTCCTCGCTTTTTCTCAACCTTGGATTATTGTCTCATGACTTCCTGGATTTTTGCCCTGTAAATGTTTGGATTATTGACTAGCCTGTTTGGAATTACTGCCCTATAGTTTGTTGGGAATATTGTCTTGTTTATTTTTGGATTTTTGTTAGACTGTCCCATTTCTTTTGAATGTTCTTTTTATTTTTAATGTTCCTAATAAACTGACAACTTTCCCCTGCGAGTGCATCCTGCTTCCCTCCTTCCAGTGATGTAACAAGTTTTAATGATCTCTTATTATTTTTAAATTATTAACATTTTCTGCAAAGATTCTGCAAATTTATGAGCACAGCTGTATTTCTTTGGCTAGATTGTCTATATATAATGTTGGCTTGGTGAGATTAAGTAAAGTTTTTGGTGAGACTGTCTAACATTTTCTTGCCAAAATTGTCCAATGTTTGTTTGGTGAGGTTGTCTAATGTTTAGCTAGATTAGATTACACTGACCGAGTAACAGATTGTTTGTTGATTTTGAAGTAAATATTAAAGATGTTTTGCTATAAAATCTATAAAGCTAGCATGTAAGTGAGAGAACATCCCTGAGTAGTGCGCACTACAGTGAGTTATAATATAAATGGAAATGAGAGCTGCACCTCCACAGTGATGAAGATCTCCTCCAGGTTGCCGATGAAGTTGTCCATCTGTGTGATCTTCTCCGCTAAACTGTTGCTGTGCTTACCAAGCTCACTCTACACACACACACACACACACACACACACAAGGAAGACTTCATTAGGAAACTTCACACTGTACCAAAGAGACACACACACACACACAAACCTTGATCTCCTGAGCGGCGGTGCTGAGTGTGACGACTCTGTGATGTGTGTGTGTGTGTCCTCTCAGGTTCGAGTGCGTCGGGACCCTGCAGTCTCTACACCAGGCATCAGGTGGGTCACTGGGGTCAGAGGTCAACTTCCTGTTTCTCACCATCACAAACTCGTCCTCATCTTCCTCTTCGTTCTCCTCATCTTCCTCACTTGCCGTGGTTTCCTCGGCGATGACCTGCAGTCGACCCCTCATCTCATACAGATCCATACTGAGGGAGAAAATAAAACTTTTTAGATGTTAATCCCAGAGGAAAACTCACCACCAGGTTCCTGAGAAACCTCAAAGAAGCGTAAACTCCTCTGTCCTGAAGATGTGGGAAAATTTAAAGTCACAGCTTTACCTCTGACTGTTACAAAGCACTGACAGTGGAGACTCCTTCCATACACGTTAGATAAACACATTTCTCTTTACAGTTCAACGATTACACACAGTTTTAATCTGTTTATGTGAATCTGTCGGGTGTAGGATAAATTAATCAACAAAAACTATTAGCAGATGTAATATTGTTCAACCAGACTGATTAATCTGAATGAATTTTAGAAGTTTATTGTTATTTAAATGTTATTGTGTAACAGAGACGATTGGAGAATGTTATTAAAATCCATAAAACCGCCTCATATCACCGACAGCGCGCGCGCTGGAAATGACATTTTTAAATAGCGGAAATAAATAAATAAATACATTTCTTTCTCACCTTCCGGACTGAAGTGTAGATTCAGCAGTGTGTCTGCGTACACACACACACACACACACACACACACACACACACACCTGCTCTGTAATATTCAGCTCCTAAATTTAGAGACTGAAGGAATTCGCTGATATCACATATCACCCAGCTCAGGGTTGCCAGATTGGAGACCTTAACACTTTCACAGCTGTTTTTTTTTTTTTTTTTTTTTTTTAGTAATTAGTGACAAAAAAAATAAGACAATTATGAGATAATAAAATAATAAGAGAATATATTATTATAAAAAATAATAAAAACAAATTATGAATAAATAAATCAACCAACCAATAAACAAACAAATAATGCAAGTGTGGTACAGATTACAATATTTACTGAATCCCCAGTGAGATAGTTTCTTTAAATATATGCTCCTATATATATATATTTCTGACAATATTAACTGTAAAATCTAAGAACAATAGCTATTACATAATTCCCATATTATATATTATTATACAATATTAATTCACTTTTACCTCTGTGTTATTTTATAAAGGTGTATACAGAATAAACGACATTTAAAAAATGACAAAATTTTGCCATTCAGCTTTAACATCAACATCAGGAACAACAAGTATTTGTAATAAAATGCGAATTGATTTGATTTTAAGAATATTACTTTTGTTGTAGCTTTAAACTGTTATCATTTTTGTTATTGTTTTGTCTTTGGCACTTATATATCAATAACGAAAAATGTTAAATATATTATTATATAGAATAATACAGTTTAAGGATATTACAGATTATTCATAAAAAATTTTTTTTTTAAATGTTTAAAAGTACTGTAAGAGTGAAACCGCTGGTGCAGTGACACAGTTTGACCAGCAGAGACTCACTTTTCTCCTCACAGAGACTTGAGGTTTTGTTTTTGGTTATTTATTTATTTATTTATTTATTTATTTATTGCTCTTTTTAATCTTTGGCCGTGTTTATTTCTCTGTAAATATATATATACGTAATTATATCTCTTCATCATTTTTTTGTCATTTTTATTTGAACTGTTGAGCATTACAGACCGGAAGCGATGAATTCCCCGGATGTGAAAACATTTCGGCACGTGATTTGTGACGTTCAGGTTTGAAGTTGAACAGGAAGGTAAAGACCTGATGGTGGAAACATGATGAGCGCGGATGTGGAGCGGATGGACAGTTTGGACGGATGGGTCGCCATAAAAAGCGACATATTTGAGGACCGAGAGACTCACAACATCCGGTTTCTGGTCCAGTGGAGCGACACGGAGTCCAAGTTCGCGGTGATTTGTCACAACAGGACTCTTCAGCAGAGGAGGAGGAGGATGAAGGTTGAGGAGGATGAGGAGGAGCAGGACAGCTGGGCCGCCATGTTCACCGCATCAGAGCTGAAACACATCCACCAGCAGCTGAGCGGCTCCGGCGACGCGCTGTCCGGGTTCCTGCCCGATCTGTCCGCCTTCATCCAGCCCGGGGTGTGGGACATGCTGCTGAGGAGAACCTGGCAGGAGCAGGAACGCGAGCGCGACGTGGAGGCGGTGTGTGTGCAGCTGGAGAGGTATTTCAGCACCGCGGTGGATGTGTGCGGAGTTAAAATCATGCTCGAGACTTTATTCCCTCAGGAGGAGGAAGGAGAGGAGGACAAGTACTGTGAGAACCTGCAGGAGTTTAAGAGGAGAGCCATGGAGGAGCAGGTCAGGAGAGCCAAGGACGTGGTGGACACGGTGAGACACACAGCACACTAATCTGGGGTTAAAATCTGTCTTTTATATTGTTATCTCTTTCATCATCATCATCATCAACAGGACCTCCTCACAGGAAAGAGTGAAAGTGAAAGTAAAGAGACTCAGCTTTTCTTCTTCCTTCTTCTTCTTCTTAAATTCTGTGTTTACACCCACACATGTTTGTGTTTATGTGAAACTCAAACACACCTGAACATCACAGTGTCTTATAGGACTAGAGTCTGATCTCAAGACGTTGACTTGGACACGATCTCAGGCACTGGTACTCGCTTATATAATGGTGGTATCTTTTCTTTTCACATGCACAAAGTTTCTTTGTGTAGAAAACAGCCTAATCACTGGAGCAGTGCCTCATAAGACTCGGACTTGACTCGATCTCGAATAGTCCTGGACTTGGACTTGGATTTGACTTGGACTCGACGGTGGTGCTCTTGACTACAGCCCTAGTTACATGTTTTCTTCCTGTCTGAAGCTCCGCCCACATGTTTTTTACTCCTCTGTTTTCAAAACCTTTCCCATACGTTTCAGCGTTGTTTCATTTGAATTTTTCTACTTTTCCCTGATATTTGCGCAAATTATATATTCACCCTACTCTCGTTAGTGTATTGCATTACATTTCTTTTTTTAATTTATTCATGTATTCATTTAACTTTTTGAAAATATCTCTACATGGAAAAAAAACCTGTGACGTCAGACGCCTCAGGAGTAACGTTAAGAGCTGCGTATGGAGCGTTAGAGAAGGGAAAACGTGGGAAAGAAAAACACAAAGAAACGTTTTAAAAGGAAAAATGACAAACACGAGGATTCATGTGTGTGTGGACTGATGAGAAAGTGGAACTGACAAGGTGAGTCAAATGAAAAGCTTAAAAGTAAATTAAAATAGAATGGAGTTGTTCTCCAGAGGAATCCGGACACTCGGTAAGCGCTGGAACACTCGACACTTTTGTGACACCTATTCATTTGACTCACTCTCATACATCAAGATATCACGAGAGCTTGAAATGATAGAAATAGAAACCTTCAGAGAGTTTGTAATGGTTTTAATGGAAACTGTAATGGTCCCTGTGGGTCTCTATTGGTAATTTGTTGCCTTCTATTGGTGGCATGTTATGTCTAGTGGATCCCATTAAGGATTAATAATGGTAATGGTTTTAATGGTTAATAACTGATGGTTTGTAATGGTATTTGTAGTGGAAACCATTAGAATTTCTGTGATGGCTTCTATTGGCGTTTTTTTCCAGCAGGGAAGGTTATGACGTTTTGCCAAAAAAAAAAAGAAGAAGAAAGAATTAAAGTTATAAACACGATATTTAAATTAGGAGTAGATCATCTCATGATACTCGAAGATATTTCTACACGATGCAAAACTGTAATGTTGAATTAAATTAAAAAATGAGTTGATAATTTTATTTAATATCTACAGAAATTGTTTTTTTAAATTACATTTTTTTTTTTTTTTTTTTTTACAATATATGCGTTTTACTATAATGCTTTCAAAAACAATAAAATTGATATAAAGGGATACCTCGATACCTCAGAAAAGTGTATTGCGACACAATTTATCACATTATTGTATCATCCAGTCCTGATGTATGTACTCCTGTACACATTTACTTTTACACTCTAATAGTTTTTTGATAATTTTTTAAAAACTAATTTCTTATTTATATCAGTAAACCGCCCATCACCACACTGCAGTATTTAAAAAAAGTGAAATATTAAGCAGCATTTATTAATTCTCACTTTTATCATTTGCTGTAATACACAGACCAAGTGCGGATTGTTTTCCTCTCAGCTGCCACCTAGTGGTCTGATTGAGGAACTACAGACACTAAAGTCCACAGGGTCAGGTTCATATTTTCTTTTTTATTAAGAAAATACAACACATTTCTGTGTGTGTGTGTGTGTGTGTGTGTGTGTGTGTGTGTGTGTGTCTGTGTCTGTGTCTGTGTGTGTGTGTGTGTGTGTGTGTACACGTGTCAGATCATACAGAGTCACCGTGCTGCAGCAGGACTCGTGCAGCTGATGAAGATCTACGAGGATGAGGATGAGGCGTACGGTGATTTGGTTACCATGGCAACACAGTTTTATCAGCACCAACTGCAGCCATTCAGGGACATGAGAGAGCTGTCAACTTTACGCACCATGGAGATACAGGTACACACACACACACACACACACACACACACACAAAGTTAGCAATCACGAAGTCACAATTTTATAAGTTTACACATCTTTTATTCTGAAAGGTGTGTGTGTGTGTGTGTGTGTGTGTGTGTGTGTGTGTGTGTGTAGAAAATACTGCAGCTGCAGGAGCTCGGTCCGAAGCGAGTGTGTGAGTTGGAGAGAGAGGCAGAAGAGTGGAGCAGGAGGGCGAACGAGGCTGTGTGTTCCATCCAGGATGTCACTGTGTGTTACTTTACTGAGACGACAACAGCCCTGTCAGGTCACACACACACACACACACACACACACACACACACACACACACACACACACACACACACACAAAACTGTAACAGTTATATAATTAATCACGTGCATAGTAGCTGATATTGTATTGCATGTGTGTGTAGGCATGCTGAAACAGATGGAGGCGGACCGTAAGAGGTTTGGCCACGCCTCCTGGGCTGTAGCCACACCCAGGCTGGAGAAGCTCAAATTTCTACTGGCTAAAGAGACACTGCAGCTCATGAGGGCGAGGGAGATGTGTGTGAACCGCCGGAAAGACGAAATCAAGGAGAAGGTGTGTGTGTGTGTGTGTGTGTGTGTGTGTGTGTGTGTGTGTGTGTGTGTGTGTGTCAATGTCAATCAAAAATATAACACACACATATTAACTGCTTTGTATAGTCTGACAGGCTGATTGTAGTCAAGTGCAAAAGTTTGTGCACCCCCTCTTTTTAGATATGATAGAATTGTTGAGTTCTGGGTGGTGATTGGTCAGAAGGTGTTGATTAATTCTCTATAACAGCAGCTCTGACAGCAGCGCAGGTTTATATTAATGCTCTCGTTCCAATACATTCTGGTTTCTATAGTAACAGCTCGTTGACAGGGACGTGTACGGCGGACGCTCCGCATGACCGTGTGTAACGGTTGATATTTTGTAAGGAGATGTTTATGTAACGCGTATGGGAGGAGTCTCCATCTTCAGGACAGAGGAGTTTACACTTTCTCACTAACATGACAAGCTGCATTTTGTTTTGTTTTTTGTCTTATTAAAGTCTAGAGAGAATAAAGAGAGGGACTAAAGAGAGGGAGGGAACGAGTGTTTATAGCTGCTGTAACGTAAGTGACAACAGGAACTCACCTGCTTCACATAACTATAAACGGATATACAGTATGATGTCATTCTTCAATAAATACAAATTGTAATCGTTGGCAGATTGTTGTGTTGTGAGAGGAATAAAACACTTGAGGACATTATAGATTATTTTTCTAGAACAGAACAACACTCTTACTTACCTTAGAGGAAGAAGAATCTTTTATTTGTACATTACCGCACAGTGAAATTCTTTTCGGCTTGTTAGGAAGTTGGGGTCAGAGGTCAGGGTCAGCCATGTTAGAGCGCCTCCTGGAGCAGAGAGGGTTAAGAGCCTTGCTTAAGGGCCCAACAGTGGCAGCTTGGTGGTGCTGGGGCTTTTTAATGGGTTATCTAATAACAGTTTTTAGAATTTTTTTGTACTAAACTGTACATGGATATAATGAGTATAATGTAAGTGTACGTGTGTGTGTGTGTGTGTGTGTGTGTGTGCGCGCGTGTAGATGAGCGACGTGTGTGATGGGGCGAGTGTGTGTGACGTGGACGTGTTGGAGCTGCAGTATTATGAGGCTCAGCTGGAACTCTACGACTGTAAACTAGAGATCCTGAAAAACGAGGAGCTGCTTCTGCTTGCACAGATACACACACTGCAGAGACAGATCAAAGGTATACACACACACACACACACACACACACACACACACACTAACACACACACACATATGGCCGTCCCAACAAAGCTACTGTACATCAGCTACAAGTTACATTATTATTGTTATGATGCCAGATGGTAATGAATGCAAAAATGTAACTTAAGCTCCTCCCACTTTAACCCAGGATACACAAAACGTGTGTGTGTGTGTGTGTGTGTGTGTGTGTGTGTGTTAGAACTAAAGGAGGAGGTGGTGTATTACGATGCCTGTGAAGACCCCTTGGAGCTTCAGACTGTGCAGACAGCTGCTAGCCCCGCCCACTCAGGTGGTAACTCCACCTACTCTCACCTACAGCAACAGCTACTGCAACTGGACAGGAAGAGAGCAATGACATCATCACGCAGAGCTACATTGCGCAATAGGAAGGTACACACACACACACACACACACACACACTTTGATCAAAAGGGGCGGAGCTTAACATGCACACACTCAGGAATACTAGGCATGTGTTAATATGTAACTAAACACAAAAAGGTGCTGTTTCTTTACGTAGTGACTGTGTGTGTGTGTGTGTGTGTGTGTGTGTAGGAGAGGTGTGTAGAAGCACATGAGCTCCAGCAGAGGGCAGCGCAGCAGAGAATCACACAACACCAACAACACCACGCCGTGCACCAGGTGAGTTACCATGGCAACAGCGTGACCAAATAAATCATAGGATCTGTGCCAGCACATTGAGGATGACCTGCTGTGTGTGTGTGTGTGTGTGTGTGTAGAAGCGAGAGAAGAAGAGGGAGGAGGAGGAGAAGAGGAAGGAGTGGGTGCAGCTGGAGAGAGAGAGAACACTCAGCCGACTGCGTTCCTTCAGAGAGGTGATTTATTACCCACAATCCTCTCTGCTCACACCTCTGTGTGTGTGTGTGTGTGTGTGTGTGTGTGTGTGTGTGTGAGATATTTTTCAGCGTTCACATGAAACCTTCTGTATTTAATCACTCTGTGTGTATGTTTGTGTGTGTGTGTGTGTGTGTGTGTATGTTTGTGTGTGTGTGTGTGTGTGTGTGTTTAGAGAGGTCAGGGACAGGGTCAGAAAACCCAGCGCTCCAACAAGCCCCGCCCTCCTGACTTTACCAGCAATGACTCTGACCAACCCATGTCAATCATCACACTGACTACACCTAGCCAAACAGGTGGCCACGCCCCCAAGCCCAGAGGGAAAGGGCGGGGCCAGAAGCAGAGGGATATCCCAGTGCACATTCTTTTACCCCCAGGTGCAGGAGGGGCGGGACAAGAGCAGACTTTAACTCCTCCCCTTCACCCGCCTCCTCCTCCTCCTGCTCCTCCTCCTCCTCCTCCTCCTCCACCTCCGCCCCCTGCAGTAGCACCACCCCCTCTGTCAGCACCGCCTCTTCCACTCAAGGACAAACAACCGGCTGCAATTCCTGCTGCAGGTGAGGCTCCGCCCACAAACCAGACAGATTATTGATCATTGCGATGATTAATAATTATTATTGATTATGACACTGAGAATGATTTATTGTGGTATTTATTATTGATCATAAATGATGATTATTGATAGTCTCATAATCAGTAATTATAGATAGATTATTTATTATTTATTGATTATGTAGTAATGAATAGGTTATTAATTAATCACTTGTATTGATGATTGATTGTGGTATTGATTGCAACCAGATAAATATAGATTATGATAATGTTTAATCATTTTGGGTTTTATGGATATGGATTACTGATTTTGGTATTAATAAGAGTATTGATTATGACCGTGGTTCTAATTATGATTGATTATTGATTATTAATACTAATAACTGATTATTGATGGTACTGATAAGCAATCATTAACTGATATTTTGAGTAATGTAAATATTGATGAATCGGACTGATAATGATTGATTATTGATTATGATTAATGATCATTTTTGATGTAGTATTGATTATAGTTTTGGTGAGTAATCATGAAGTTTGGATGATTGATTAGTGATTAATAATCAGTTATGATTACTGATAGTTCTTGTTCAGTGTATTATTGATGAGTGTTGGTGAGCAGCTCTAAATCGATGGGTCATTGATTATTGATCGTGTTCAGGATCGATGGACGATGTTCTGGCATCGCTGCAGAGGGGGCGTGTTCACCTGCGTAAGGTCACGCCCAATCCCCCCAAGGAGACCGGAAACTTTAGAGACAGTTTGCTATCAGCCATCCGTCAGGGCGTGACCTTAAAGAAAACCCCGCCCCCTGCAGGCCCCACCCGCTGTCATGACTCTGAGCTGGAGCTAAGCATCAAGGCCGCCATTATGAGGATGAAGAACGTCTCTAACGAGTCTGATGATGAAGAACATCCGGACACACCGCTGGAGGAGTGGGACAGCTAGGAGTGTATACACACACACACACACACACGGCTATACAGTGTTTAAAAATGTAGCCATTTGAATGTTATAAAAAAACAAATATAGCACTTTAAACTACACTAGAAAGAAAAGAATGGAATGAAATTTACTGTATTTTGGGGTTTGATTTTTTTTTCCCTTTTGCGTTTTTATTTAAATCAGAAATAAATCTCTATAGTCAGATGGAGTTTTAATGAAATACTGTGAGTTATTTTAATAATTAAAGTTATGAGGAAAGCTTACTGAATAAAACTTCAATCCGCTCGTGAGCTCCTTCGCTTTCCTTTTTTTTTTTTTTTGGGAGGGGTTTTAACTTTCATTTAATTATTTTAATTAAATATACCAACTTCTTGCGTGTGTGTCTGTGTGTACTTCTGATTTATTTTTAATAGTGTTGGCAGAAAGAAGATAAAAACGTGAGGGGAAGCTACATGTCCGCGGGAAAGAAGAGATTCTGCCTTTTATTCAGATTCATTTATTTGCTTTTATTTATTCAAATTAATTTAAATTGAAGCTTTAGATTCTGTAAATTCTGAGCTTACAAGGTGTTTAAAGAAACATGTTAACGTCCACACGTGTGTGTGTGTGTGTGTGTGTGTGTGTGTGTGTGTGTGTGTGGGCCACAAGTATGGGTACAGAATCCCCTTCACTGGCTCAGTTATCAGCCTGTAGGTGGCGCACGAGACACACATTCACCTTTAAAAACACAATTTTAGACGTTTCTTGACAAAACACACAAAAATATAGGATATAATTTAATATTTTCGCAGCTCGGATACTAAAATCTGGTGTTGATAAACCCTTTAAACATCTCAATGTATTTTACCAAGTATTTCACAATATTTAAAAGTGAAAAATCGAATCATTTCCAAAACATTGGACAGAAAAGTTTTCCAAACTTTGGAAAATATGCAGTAATGGAATAAACAAAATAAGTAAAATGTTGGATTTCTGAAAAATAAACAAACAAAACAGTCCCTGGACTTGTGTTTAATTAAATAATTTAATCTGTTTAAAAATGAAACATTAAAAAACACTTTTTAAAAATGATTATTATTGCTTTAATTATTTATTTATATATTTAAAATAATAATCTTTTTGTTTTATTTGGAAGAAGCCCAAGAGAAATGACCAAACCACCCTCATTAAAAATGCCCAGATCTGTGAATACTCATGAATATGCAAACGTGGACACGCCCCCACGTCTTCCTGCCCTCTCTAAAAGCCTCACATCTCTTAACATAAGCCTACTTAGCTAGCCGGTTAGCTAACTGTTAGTAAACTAGCTCACGTTAGTCTGAAGTCAGTATCAGAGTCTTGAGTTAAATCCTCTTATCTCAGACGTGATCGGTCTGAAACTGTGATGTTTAGTGACATCACAATCTGAGCTCATACGTAGCCCCGCCCTCAAACCGGTTTTATACAGGTGTACTGAGAAAGTCTCTGATTTAAAGGGAAAATGTGACTTTACACCGAACCTCAGCACGGAAAAGAGGTGAAGGAGAAGAACGTGTGGAGTAATGGCACTGCGCTCGGGTTTAAATGAATAGTTTCAGTGAAGATTTCACTGTCATTCGGTTTGTTTCCATGGTAACCATCATCAGGATCACGAAACAGACAATGATTCAACACACACACACACATCAATAGGGCAAGAGT
>CM042557.1:750000-752500 GCA_023630585.1 Cranoglanis bouderius | reverse complement strand
AATGCTTGGGGAAACGTTTGGGACAACGAGAGAACGTGAGAATACTGGAGAATGTGGAAGAATCTGGTTTGGTCCAACTCTCAGCTGTACATGAAATTCAAATTCATGTGACACACACAGAGAAAATGATCGATCATCTGTCACTTTGTCACTCACTAGTGTGAATGTAGGCTAACAGGAGGGTTCCTGCCAAATTTGGCAAAACTAACGTGCGCGCACACACACACACACACACACACACACACACACACACTTCTGTCAGTGTGTTGTTGACATGCTGTATGTATTTTGTGTGATACACGGCTCACGGTGTTCTTCTCGTGGAGTCAGATTGTATCACCACCAACATCTATCAGGCTGCTGAGATCATGTGACCATGTAGGTGTAATTCAAGAGTGTGTGTGTGTGTGTCTGCGTGTGTGTACCTGTAGCTTGGTGTTGAGGCCGTCACACTCGGACATGAGCTGTGGAATTATCTCAGCCTGCTTCCTCAGATTCTCCAGCTCCTACCACACACACACACACACACACACACACACAGAGTTAGACACATTGCAGCAGTACTTAGAGAGCTGAGACAGTGCTGCTGTGGGGGGTGTGATGGAAATGACTCATGTGTGTGTGTGTGTGTGTGTGTTGAAAGGATTACAGCCTATTTAGACTCTTTACCAGAACTCACTCTCTCTCTCTCTCTCTCTCTCTCTCTCTCTCTCTCACACACACACACACACACACACACACACACCCTGCTAATCTCACTATAAATGTAACATGTCCTTACACACACCATCATCATCAGCTCACTAACCCTAGACATCTGCCCTTGTTAGGGCACAGAGTACACACTACTGATTACCCCACTCCAACACACACACACACACACACACACACACACACACACACACACACACACACACACACTCTCTCCTTGGTGTGATAAAAATAGACAATTCTGTCAAGCACTGACACAAGCTTATATATATTCTTGTGTGCAAAAGTTTGTGCACCCCAATGCCATCAGCTCTCTAAAGCATAGCACTGAGGATAAATTAGCAGAAAGGTTCTCAATCCTAACTGCACATGCACCAACCTGAAATCACACGTGATCTTTTTCTATTAACCGTGTACCATCACGTTTTCCCTTTCAGTTACAGATTTACCGGTCAGGACGAACCCCAGCGCCGTTAAACCTCGTACACTAACACAAGGTAAACAGGAAGCCTTGTTAAACACACACACTAAAGCCAGCACTGAGATTTCACACACAGCATTTCACTGTCAAACAGCATGCATCATAATTACAGTAAGACTTATAACTATAAACAATTAAAAAAAAACAATTTATAATCACAGTGAATAAACTGGGATATGTTTATGTAAATGAGATGCATATGAGGATATCTTTGGTAGTGTTTATACAAATTAGATGTACATTATTGTAAATTAGAGAATGCTTTATGCAAATGAGATGTAAATGACGGCTGAATGACAGTGTATGTTATGTAAATTAGACATATAGAAGTGTAAATTAGGTGTATACGGGGCAAATTAGAGCCTTTTTATCTATGTGTGAGACATGTCTCATGCCTTATGTTTGACACAATGTGTGTTTTATGTAAATTAGATTTATACGAGTGGAAATTAGAAAAATTCTATGCAAATTAGGGAATGTTTTATGTAGATTAGATGTGGTTTTGGTTTTAGTGAGAGTGTATTTTATGTGGATTAGATGTATATAAGGGTAAATTAGAGCAATATCTATGCAAATTAGATGTATGTTAATGTACATTTTGGTATATTATATATATATATATATATATATATATATATATATATATATATATATATATATTGAGAGAGAGAGAGAGAGAGAGAGAGAGAGAGAGAGAGAGAGATGTATATGAGGGTAAATTAGGGTGTGTTTTATGTAAATTGTATTGTATCACATTAAATAATCAAATTAAATTATGTAAATTAGATGTATATGAGAATATATTAAGGAGTGTTTTATGCAGATAAGATGTGTATGAGAGTACATTGCAGTGTACTGTATGTAAATTAAATGTATATATATGAGGGAACCGGGGCATGTTGTATGTATACGTATATGAATAAGTGATTAGTGGGCGGAGCTTGTTTCTACACAGCAGAAGATGAATAATCATGTGCTCATGTCAGCGCTCAGTTTGTTTTGTGAATCAGACGTAGATTCATTCAAATGTCATTTCATGCCCTCAAATCTGTCACTCATTTCATGACCATTTTTTAAGACCCACAATTCATTGCAAGAAGACGATATGAAGGTGGGCGGAGCAACGGGTTCTGTTCATTTAAATCTAATCAGAATAGTGTGTGAAAGAAACTCTGGAGATGAACATCCTTTAATGATTATAATCACATCATGAGTGAGGAATGTTAAGAGCAGATTATCATCACTGTAATCAGTGTGTGTGTGAGTGTTTGTGTGTGTGTGTGTGTGTGTGTGTGTGTGTGTGTGTGA
>CM042557.1:725000-745000 GCA_023630585.1 Cranoglanis bouderius | reverse complement strand
CAACACGACACGTGACACTACTCAATACCGCACAACACGGCACTACTCAATACAGCACAACACGGCACTACTCAATACAGCACAACACGACACGTGACACTACTCGATACCGCACAACACGGCACGTGACACTACTCGATACCGCACAACACGGCACGTGACACTACTCGATACCGCACAACACGGCACGTGACACTACTCGATACCGCACAACACGGCACTACTCAATACCGCACAACACGGCACGTGCCACTACTCAATACCGCACAACACGACACGTGACACTACTCAATACCGCACAACACGGCACTACTCAATACCGCACAACACGACACGTGACACTACTCAATACCGCACAACACGGCACTACTCAATACAGCACAACACGACACGTGACACTACTCAATACCGCACAACACGGCACTACTCAATACAGCACAACACGACACGTGACACTACTCAGTACCGCACAACACGACAAATCACTACACGACACAACACTGTTAGCATGGTGGTGCTTTTTTTTTTAGCATATCCATGAAGCCTCTAATGTCTGATTAGCGCTAATCCAATACTTCCGGGACACAACTGGAGTTTAAACCACATGCTGAATAATCCAACACTAACAGCTGGGATTCGTTCAGATGACTGAAAACTGAGCAGATGATCATTATATTTTATTTATGGTGGACACACACACACACACACACACACACACACACACACACACACACACACACACACACACACACGTTTATCAACCCCTGTTTATGAAGTATTAATGTCACTAAATAAGTTACACAGTTTTGTAGCGGTCACGTCCGAGATCAGATGATGATGCGGGAGCCAAAAACCCTGAGCTACTGAGCATGTGTGCTAAGCTTGCCAACTAGCTAACATTAGTGATAGACAGACAGTGGTTGTCATGGCAACACATGGTAATTATATTCTGACAGGTTTGAGATGCTTTTAAATAAATCAGTGAAAAAATGAGGATGTAAATCTAGACACTAATGTCATCCAGGTTACTAGCAGTTAGCTAACCGGCTAGTTAAGTTAGCTAATGTTAGAGATATTAGCCTGTTAGGGATGGCACCCCATACATGGACATGGGGGTGTGTCCAAATTTGCATATTCATGTTTAATCAGAGATCCTGGTGTTTTAAACGAGGTGGAGGTGTAGAGATGTCATTAGTGAGAAATCGAGTGACACTTAAAACAGTCTTTCGTCTCTCTGACCTTTGACCCATCCACGCTGATGATGCGATAGCTGTTGCGAGTGCTGTCATAAAAGTAGGACACGGTGACAGCTTGTTTACTGGCAGGAACCCAGTTCTTCTTGGTGGTGGGATCGATCTGGAAGACATGAGCTCGAGTGGTGAAGATCGGCTGCTCCCTGAAACAGAGACAGAGAAAGGGTTAATACTGTGGCCGTGTCCCAAACCATGCGCCCTGTTCACTACATAGCCCACATAAACACCATGTTGTGTCCACTGTGGGCACGTCCCAAACCACACACCCTGTTCACTACATAGTGCACATCAACACTCATCAGTCCACTGTGGTTTTAACAGGGTTAGAAAATGTCAGAAGTGTGCACTACATAGTGAACTGGTCTTGGTTTGAGACAAAGTTTCCTCCTCTGTCCTGTTCCTCTCGTCTTTCTGCTCTAAATGTCTGTGTATAAAAATAAAAGAAGACGAAACACACACTGAGCTGAAACTAGATAACTAGATTCCTGAAATTCTTTTTAAGTGCAAAAATGTGGTTCTACCAGTTCATAAATGAAAAGA
Source organism: Cranoglanis bouderius (assembly GCA_023630585.1). NCBI lineage: Eukaryota > Metazoa > Chordata > Actinopteri > Siluriformes > Cranoglanididae > Cranoglanis > Cranoglanis bouderius. Next base: position 743,207 of record CM042557.1, on the reverse strand, counting down.
ATGAGCACGTCACAGGGGAGAACCACACACCAGGCAGAACCTGCATGCTGACTGGGTATAAACAGGAAATTGTGGATGTTTTGGTCAAATTATCTTTAAAATATTATTGTTTAATGTTACTGTTAACTGCATGTATTTGGTGGTGTTTTACTGCAGTGTCTCTAACATAATCCACTGTATTACACACACACACACACACACACACACACACACACACACACACACACACACACACACACACACCCTATAAGCAAGTTACAGTTATGAGTTGAAGGCAGACTGGGCGGAGCCTCCATCTGCCAACCAGTCTTTAAATAGATGCGCGCAAACACACACACACACACTGTTAGGGGGTTAGAGTGTGTGTATGTGTGTGTGTGGTTAATCTGTGGTTAATCTCCATCTCTATATATCGATTCTAAAGAGGCCCCAGGCATGACTCTGACACACTGCAGGAGAATCAATCAGCCATCAATACACATACGTTCACGTTTGGAAGCGCTTCACTCCGCCCCTAACCATAAATTGACCATAAACCCCACCCCCAACTCTTACCCTAGACCTTTAACGCAGACCCAAGAACCCCCTTAACTCTAACCCTAGAACCTCCCCCAATTCAAACCATTAAAACCCTACAGGTGCATCTCAATAAATTAGAATGTCATGGAAAAGTTCATTTATTTCAGTAATTCAACTCAAATTGTGAAACTCGTGTATTAAATAAATTCAGTGCACACAGACTGAAGTAGTTTAAGTCTTTGGTTCTTTTAATTGTGGTGATTTTGGCTCACATTTAACAAAAACCCACCAATTCACTCTCAACAAATTAGAATATGGTGACATGCCAATCAGCTAATCAACTCAAAACACCTGCAAAGGTTTCCTGAGCCTTCAAAATGGTCTCACAGTTTGGTTCACTAGGTAAGCCACAAACATTCATTGCCAAAGAAGCTGGCTGTTCACAGAATGCTGTATCCAAGCATGTTAACAGAAAGTTGAGTGGAAGGAAAAAGTGTGGAAGAAGAAGATGTACAACCAACCGAGAGAACCACAGCCTTATGAGGATTGTCAAGCAAAATCGATTCAAGAATTTGAGTGAACTTCACAAGGAATGGACTGAGGCTGGGGTCAAGGCATCAAGAGCCACCACACACAGACGTGTCAAGGAATTTGGCTACAGTTGTTGTATTCCTCTTGTTAAGCCACTCCTGAACCACAGACAACGTCAGAGGCGTCTTACCTGGGCTAAGGAGAAGAAGAACTGGACTGTTGCCCAGTGGTCCAAAGTCCTCTTTTCAGATGAGAGCAAGTTTTGTATTTCATTTGAAAACCAAGGTCCTAGAGTCTGGAGGAAGGGTGGAGAAGCTCATAGCCCAAGTTGCTTGAAGTCCAGTGTTCAGTTTCCACAGTCTGTGATGATTTGGGGTGCAATGTCATCTGCTGGTGTTGGTCCATTGTGTTTTTTGAAGACCAAAGTCACTGCACCCGTTTACCAAGAAATTTTGGAGCACTTCATGCTTCCTTCTGCTGACCAGCTTTTTGAAGATGCTGATTTCATTTTCCAGCAGGATTTGGCACCTGCCCACACTGCCAAAAGCACCAAAAGTTGGTTAAATGACCATGGTGTTGGTGTGCTTGACTGGCCAGCAAACTCACCACACCTGAACCCCATAGAGAATCTATGGGGTATTGTCAAGAGGAAAATGAGAAACAAGAGACCAAAAAATGCAGATGAGCTGAAGGCCACTGTCAAAGAAACCTGGGCTTCCATACCACCTCAGCAGTGTTACAAACTGATCACCTCCATGCCACGCCGAATTGAGGCAGTAATTAAAGCAAAAGGAGCCCCTACCAAGTATTGAGTACATGTACAGTAAATGAACATACTTTCCAGAAGGCCAACAATTCACTAAAAATGTTTTTTTATTGGTCTTATGAAGTATTCTAATTTGTTGAGATAGTGAATTGGTGGGTTTTTGTTAAATGTGAGCCAAAATCATCACAATTAAAAGAACCAAAGACTTAAACTACTTCAGTCTGTGTGCATTGAATTTATTTAATACACGAGTTTCACAATTTGAGTTGAATTACTGAAATAAATGAACTTTTCCACGATATTCTAATTTATTAAGATGCACCTGTAACTCTGACTTTAGAACCCATGTTTCTGACCCAGGACCCATAACTGACATTTGAACTCTCCAAACTATGAGCTTAGTTTCCCAAGTATGGCCTTAGAACCCCCAAAACCTGAACCTAATCCTAGACCACCTGACTATGACCCTACAAGTCTAACGCTGATCCTAAAACCCTAACTCTTACCATATAACACCGCCTTAATTGACTCCAAAACACTGCCCCTACACCCTCTGACTTATACTGTGAACCTTAGAACTCACTAAACCTGACCATATAACCCCTATCTCTGACTCTAGAATGCCTATCTCTGATCCAGAGACCCTAAATCTGAACCTAAGGCTAGATCCCCGTCTTTGACACAATGCTGTTCCTAAACCCATCTTACCCTAAAACATGCTCTAAATGCTGACTCCAAATGACTCCCAGTGACCTCCAAAACTGGTCTACAAAATCCTTCTAACACTGGCCTACGAAATCCCACCCCCAAACACTGGCCTATGATATACCCCCCTGACACTGGCCTACGAAATCCCACCCCCCAAACGCTGGCCTACGAAATCCCACCCCCCAAACGCTGGCCTACGAAATCCCACCCCCCAAACACTGGCCTACGAAATCCCACCCCCCAAACACTGGCCTACGAAATCCCACCCCCCAAACACTGGCCTACGAAATCCCACCCCCCAAACACTGGCCTACGAAATCCCACCCCCCAAACACTGGCCTACGAAATCCCACCCCCCAAACACTGGCCTACGAAATCCCACCCCCCAAACACTGGCCTACGAAATCCCACCCCCCAAACACTGGCCTACGAAATCCCCCCCAACACTGGCCTACGAAATCCCACCCCCAAACACTGGCCTATGATATACCCCCCCGAGACTGGCCTACGAAATCCCACCCCCAAACACTGGCCTATGATATACCCCCCTGACACTGGCCTATGAACCCCCCCCCCCCCACACACACACACTAGTCTACGAAATCCCACCCCCAAACACTAGTCTATGAAATCCCACCCCCAAACACTAGTCTACGAAATCCCACCCCCAAACACTGGCCTACGATATACCCCCCCCGATACTGGCCTACGAAATCCCACCCCCAAACACTGGCCTATGATATACCCCCCTGACACTGGCCTACGAAATCCCCCCCCAAACACTAGTCTACGAAATCCCACCCCCCCAACACTGGCCTACAATATCCCCCCCCCCACAACACTGGCCTACGAAATCCCACCCCCAAACACTAGTCTACAAAATCCCACCCCCAAACACTGGCCTACAAAATCCCACCCCCAAACACTGGCCTACAAAATCCCACCCCCAAACACTGGCTTACGAAATCCCACCCCCAAACACTGGCCTACGAAATCCCACCCCCCAAACACTGGCCTATGAAATCCCACCCCCCAAACACTGGCCTATGAAATCCCACCCCCAAACACTGGCCTATGAAATCCCACCCCCAAACACTGGCCTACGAAATCCCCCCCCAAACACTGGCCTACGAAATCCCCCCCAACACTGGCCTACGAAATCCCACCCCCAAACACTGGCCTATGATATACCCCCCCGAGACTGGCCTACGAAATCCCACCCCCAAACACTGGCCTATGATATACCCCCCCCTGACACTGGCCTATGAAACCCCCCCCAAACACTAGTCTACGAAATCCCACCCCCAAACACTAGTCTACGAAATCCCACCCCCAAACACTAGTCTACGAAATCCCACCCCCAAACACTAGTCTACGAAATCCCACCCCCAAACACTGGCCTATGATATACCTCCCCGATACTGGCCTACGAAATCCCACCCCCCAAACACTAGTCTACGAAATCCCACCCCCCAAACACTAGTCTACGAAATCCCACCCCCAAACACTAGTCTACGAAATCCCACCCCCCCAAACACTGGCCTATGAAATCCCACCCCCAAACACTGGCCTACCGAAATCCCACCCCCAAACACTGGCCTACGAAATCCCCCCCAAACACTGGCCTACGAAATCCCCCCCAACACTAGTCTACGAAATCCCACCCCCAAACACTGGCCTATGATATACCCCCCCGATACTGGCCTACGAAATCCCACCCCCAAACACTGGCCTATGATATACCCCCCCTGACACTGGCCTATGAAACCCCCCCCCAAACACTAGTCTACGAAATCCCACCCCCAAACACTAGTCTACGAAATCCCACCCCCAAACACTAGTCTACAAAATCCCACCCCCAAACACTAGTCTACAAAATCCCACCCCCAAACACTAGTCTACAAAATCCCACCCCCAAACACTGGTCTACAAAATCCCACCCCCAAACACTGGTCTACAAAATCCCCCCCCCCCCCCCCCCAACACTGGCTTACGAAATCCCACCCCCAAACACTGGCCTACGAAATTCCCCCCAACACTGGCCTACGAAATCCCACCCCCCAAACACTGGCCTACGAAATCCCACCCCCCAAACACTGGCCTATGAAATCCCCCCCCCCCCCAACACTGGCCTACGAAATCCCCCCCCCCCCCCCCAACACTGGCCTACGAAATCCCCCCCCCCCAACACTGGCTTACGAAATCCCACCCCCAAACACTGGCCTACGAAATCCCACCCCCAAACACTGGCCTACGAAATTCCCCCCAACACTGGCCTACGAAATCCCACCCCCCAAACACTGGCCTACGAAATCCCACCCCCCAAACACTGGCCTACGAAATCCCACCCCCCAAACACTGGCCTACGAAATCCCACACCCCCAACACTGGCCTACAAAATTCAATTTGACCCTTGATCCCTAACTGACTCTAGACCCACACTCTGAACCTTAAAACACCTTAACGGAACACCCCGTAGTATTTGATTAACACACTGATTCTACACAGTGTTTGTATGTGGATTACAGTGTGATTTAGTCACACACTTTGTGGCGCGTGTACAGTTTATCTATGCATTGTTTGGTAGTGTTTGTGGTATATATGTCTCTGTGTGTGTGTGAGACAGAGAGAGAGAGAGAGTTTCAGTGTGCTGTTGTGCAAGTCGCAACTCCTCCAACTGGTTTGTTAGCTCTGACGTGTCGGACCAGTTTTATTCTTTCTGCCACACACACACTCGTCTATGCTTGCTCTCGGTTTGGCAATGTATGCCATTTCTAGGGCCGTGACCTCTAACACAACACACACACACACACACCCCTTAAACTGTAAAGGGTTGGCCAGTAATAAAAAGCACCCAAATGTAGTCACTCAGCTGAGATGTGTCCTGCGTGTACATTTACACTGGAGCTACAAGGCTAATTTTGCTAACTGTTAATAGAAGTGTATAGCCTCCAGTTTAGCATGGTGCGCTAAATATATGTGTGTGTGTAAAAATCATCCCACAGTGGCGTCTCCTCACTCGGCTATGTGTCTCTAACAGATTCGCTGAGGTGTTTTCGGAGTGTGTATGACACACTTATCTATAAACGTACAAAAGGACATAAGCATCGGACTCAGGTAGGGGGTGTGGCCTAAAGTCTGAAGGTCACAGCAGCTATTGAATCAATTCAAATTTTACACATTCTGTTACTGGGAAACAATGTCTTTGAGATGTGTGTGTGTGTAAACAATGCTAAACTGGTGGCTATAACCTTTAATTATTTGTTAGCAACATTAGCATCAGAGTGCAAAACTAAAGTAAACTCAGCTGATCGAATACATTCTGGTTAAAGAGACGTTCTGGGCACGTTATTCTTGGCCAACCTGCTCCTTTTAACTCTCACGGACAAATTAAAATGTATTTGTGAGGTCAAATAAACATCTATTACATACGTAATAAAATACACCAGTAAAAATACGTAAAATACACCAGGCCAGTTGTTCCAGTAAAATACTGAGTAACAGGGTGGAGTGATGAAGTTACAGTTACCACCCTGACGTTGATCATTTTCCTAGAACAGCACATTCCCAAGTGTTTTATTCCTCTTGCACCACAGCTATTTAACAACAGTTACAACTGTCCTACTGGTCACATTTACAAACACAGTTAACTTCGATAATCAACAATTACAGCAAGTCATACTTTTTATCCATTTATTGTTACAATTTAGCTCTTGTTGTCACTTATGTTATAGCAGCTATAAACACTCGTTCCCTCACCAGCCCTCTCTTTATTCTCTCTTTACAAAGAAGCGTAAACTCCTCTGTCCTGAAGACGTCTGAAAACTTACAGTTACAGCTTTACTCCTGACTGTTACAAAGCACCGACACTGGAGACTCCTTCCATAATATGTTACATAAACATCTCCTTACTTTAAGAAAACTTCACCACATCAACTATTTTTCATCTGTTTATCATCAGCGGAGCGTCCGCTGTACACGTCCCTGTGAACGAGCCGTTACTACAGAAACCATGACGTATTACAACCAGCGCATTAGTATTGATATAAACCTGCGCTATTATCAGAGCTGCTGTTATAGAAAACTAATCAACACCTTCTGACCAAAGTGTGAAATAAAGACTGATAAATAAAAGCTGATTGGTCGGAGTTTAGTCTGATGAAAGTCACTGAACACTGTGAGTCAGTTAAATGGTGTTAAGTGCATTAAAAATCTAATGTAGATTATGTCAAGTCAGACTATGTTAAGTGCTGTGCTGAGTCTGATTACAGCACTGTGAAGGTGTTAATTATAATAAAAGCTGGTGTGATGTTAAGTGAAACAAAGGTCCATCAAAATCTGTGTGAAATAACATAAAAGCCCATATAGTGTTAATTATTATATGAAGAAGGTCAGACTGTTCTAAGTGCCATGTCGAGGGCTGTAACGTATGTATGAATGTGTTAATTGTAATAAGAGCTGGATAGGTTGTGTTAAGTGTATTAAAAATATTTAAACACCTATTAGTCTGTGCAGAATCGAATGTAGATAATGTTAAGTCTAACCCTGTTAAATGGTACGCCGAGTCCGATAGCTGTACGAGTGTGTTAATTGTAATAAAAGTTGGTTAGAGGGTGTTAAGTGAAATAAAGGTCTATTAAAAGTGAAAAAGAAGCCAATAAATAAACACCAGCAGTAGGAATGTGTTAATTCAAGTAGTTGGAAAGTGTTAAAGACCACTAGGCGGAGTGGTACATCTCAGAATCAGTTACGTGTCTAATAAAAACAGGTTTAGTGGAATGCTGAGCTGAATAATGGAGGTATGGAGGTGTTAAGTGTAATAAAAGTTGGTTAAATGGTGTTAAGTGAAATAAATGTCTATTAAAAGTCGAGTGAAGTCAAATTAAAGTCAATAAATAACGCCATCTGAGAGGTGTTAAATGTATTAAAAGCCTAGACAAGCAGGTCAGACTGTGTTAAGTGCCATGCTGCAGACTAGAACAGCAGTATGTGTGTTAATTATATTAAAAGTTGGTTAGACTGAGTGTCAAGCCTAATAAAAAGCAGGTCGAACTCGGTTAAGGGTCATAGTGAGCTCAGTAATGGAAGTATGAAGGTATTTAAAAAAGTGTTCAGAACCCCAGTCAGTCTGATTAAAGGAGGAGGGGGGGGGACATCGAAATTGTGTTAAGTGTAACAGAAGTTTGTACAGAGCTACTGTAAGTGGTGTTAAGTGTATCAAATGTCCAACATAGACTATGTTGAGTCTAATAAAGGTAGGTTAGGGTGTGTTAAGTGCTATGCTGAGTCTGACTGGTTAGACTGAGTGTTAAGTGAATTAAACATCTAATAAAAGCAGGTTAGTGAAACCTGCAGTGTTCAGTGTGTTAAATTCCAGTCTAATTAAAGCAAGTCAGAGTGTTAAGTGCCAGGCTGAGGCTGAGAACAGCAGCTGAAGTGTGTGTGTGTGTGTGTGTGTGTGTGTGTGTGTGTGTGTGTGTGTAATAAAAGCTGTTTAGGTGGAGTTAAGATGAGGAAAATAAGCGCTCAGTGAAATAAATCAATAAATAATATATAAAATAACGTCAGTGTTTAGTGTTAAAACACCGCGAGCCAGTCAGTGTGTGTGTGTGTGTGTATGTATGTGTGTATGTACTCACCCCATGGCCGTGGATCCGCGTAGGAAAACTAAGCGCTATGTGTGTGTGTGTGTGTGTGTGTGTGTGTGTGAGAGTGTGTGTGTGTGAGTGTGTGTGTGTGTGTGTTAGCTCCACACCGATTCCATTTCAGGCCCCGAGACTGAAACCCGATCGTCATGAACCGAAACACGTTCTGATCCTCATACCGCGCGAGTGAGTGTGTGTGTGTGTGTGTGTGTGCGTGCGTGTGCGAGTGATCAAACTCCAGGTACACGCGCGCGCGCACACACACACGCTACAGCGCGAACACTGTCTGTCTGTGAGAAACAAACACACACACACACACACACACACAATAATCCAAATCGCATGAAATATTAAAATTAGTCTGAAACCCGGTTTAATGTAAACGCAGCGCGCGCATGGGATCAGGTCCGAGTGTGGGCGTGCGCGTCGGGTCGGGGTCTGAAAAATGAGCAGCAGCAGTGACACGGAGCGGATCCACCTGCTCTAACACACACACACACACACACACGCGCGCCAATCATAAACCACACACTTCAATTGCTACCGGTTTTCGGACATGTAAATGATATTTTATGGGATGTTCTTCACTCACACACAATGTTAAAAATGCATATGCATTTATGTGTGTGTGTGTGTGTGTGTGTGTGTGTGCGCGCGCGTACAAAATGTAACATGAAATAAAAATAAACGAAGGTCCGAAAACATGCACGCGCGTTTTAACTAGAAATTAATTGAACATTTTTTGTACTTACATGAGTCTGATTGTGTTTCCTTTTCTCCACTCTTGCAGATGAAATGTTTAAACAAAAATAAAAGAAAAATTATAATAATAATTAAAAAGAAAAAAAGAAAAACTTGGCTCGTGTCTCTGGAGTCGCGCGCACTGCAATCCAACCGGCAATTTAATTTAATTTAATTTCTCCTTTAACAACTTGATTTAACGGTTAGATCGAAGCCTCACGCTGTCCTCACACTCACCGACATTGTTACGGTATAATCTCAATAATCATTCAGGAGGAAACCGGAAAGAAACGCGCTGAAAGCGGGAACTGGATTTGGGCTTTTTTTCTTATGAGAAGAAACATGAGAGGGCGGAACAAAACTCAGGGCGGAACCTTTGTAGCGGCCGAGTGGCGGAGCGAAATAAAGTGTGCACACGTGCGTCTTTAATGTCCGGGCGGAAAACCTGAAACAAGCTAGCTGTGTTTAACTCTTAATCGATAAAACAAGTAAGACGTAGTAAAGAATTGTAACTTCATTTCTTTATTAAACAAAAGAGTTTGGTCCAGGTGTGTATTAACATTTTCATTTCATAAAAGCCTTAGCTACGTCATTAGACGAGCTAGCATTAGCCGTGTTTAATTACCGTTAATAATAATGATGGTGTTTAATTGTGTTTAGTGATGTTTATGAGCTTTTACTGGTGTTTAATGGCATTTGATGGTGTTTAGCGGTTTTCAGTTGTGCTTGAGGGTATTTGGTTGTGTTTAATGGTGTTTGGTGCTTGAGGGTATTTGTTGGTGTTTGATGGTTTTTAATGGTTTTCAGTGGCGTTTGGAGGTGTTTTGTGTTTGGTGGTGTTGTGTGTTTGGTGGTGTTTTGTGTTTGGTGGTGTTTAAGGTGTTTTGTGTTTGGTGGTGTTTGAGGTTGTCTGACGGTGGTTGTTAATTGTGCTTCATAGCATTTGATTGTGTGTAATGGTGTTCAGTAGTGTTTGATGGTGTGTAATGGTGTTCAGTAGTGTTTGATTGTGTGTAATGGTGTTCAGTAGTGTTTGATTGTGTGTAATGGTGTTCAGTAGTGTTTGATGGTGTGTAATGGTGTTCAGTAGTGTTTGATGGTGTGTAATGGTGTTCAGTAGTGTTTGATGGTGTGTAATGGTGTTCAGTAGTGTTTGATGGTGTGTGATGCTGTTCAGTAGTGTTTGATGGTGTGTGATGGTGTTTGGTGCCTTGATGGTGTGCAATGGCATTTCAGTGGTGGGATTTGGAGTTTAACTGTGTTTATTAGCACTTAATAGTGTTTTAATGGTGCTTGATGGGGGTTAATGGTGTTTATTGGTGTTTACGGGTGTTTGTTTTCCAGCAGCATGGCTGAAGCTCAGGGGTATGAGGAACAGTTTGCGCACCGCTTCTCGGAACAGGATGAAGAGTTTCAGCGGTATTTACAGCAGCCTGCGGTGCAGCCGCCTGTCGTGGAGGCGTGGAGGAGCAGAGACGCCCGGTATAAACTTTATAATACTGATAATATAATTATACGTACATGTGTTTTAAAAATTATTATACAGCTAGATTAAATGTCCTGATGTTGTTTAGTGTTTAGGTTTTTTCCCTCCCAGTTTTGGTATTAAAGATCTCACTCTCATGTCTGGTTACGCTGCAGTACAGCAGTGCAGGTGAATGGAGTGGGAGTGACTCAGGTTCTTATGAGCTCTGTGGTGTTCTTTAGTTTCCAGGACAGCAGACATCATCATCGTGGTGGTGGTGGTGGTGGCGGCCGCGGTGGCTGGGGTCAGAGGTCACAGGATCGGCAATACGGAGGTCACCAGAACTCATATAATCAGAGACGACATTATGATCGCTACTGAGAGTCCGGCGGGAGGCGACGTGTGTGTGTGTGTGTGTGTGTGTGTATGTGTGTGTGTGTGTGTGTGTGTGTGTGTGTGTGTGTGTGTGTGTGTGTGTGCGAGATTAAACATTCACAATATTTCAGTGTGTTTATTACGTCTGCTGTTTATTAGTGATGTAATTAGTCTCTTTAAATTACATTTTAAAAAAACAATACAATAGACAACCCTGTATGTGTGTTTGTTCATTCTATATATGATTATGTATGGAATATATCATGATTATTGCAATTATTCAGGAATAAAAATCATTTTAAATCAACTTTAAACAGGATTTTATTTCCTTATTAATCAGTCTTACTCACTTTAACACAGAATTAATCTTCTTTTTTAATGCTGTAAACAAAATTACACTCAACACACAAACTAATAACACTATTAACAAGTGTTTAAATAAAGTACAATTTTCAATGTATCCTTCTAAAGATTAATGTAATTGATGCAATGGAGGATAAAATAAAAAAGAAGATGGAAGGAGAAAAAAATGAATGTGGGAAAAAAGTGAAGAAAGAAGGAAAGAAAAGGAGGATGATATAAAACAAGGGCCATGTGATTGTAATGTGTGTGTGTGTGTCTCTCGCTGTTTAAAGGAAGCTCCTGATTGGTCGGCTGCTGTGATGACATCATCAGCTGGAATTTAAATTCTCCAACATTCCCTCAGTTTCAGTTGGAAAGTTTTTAATACTGATGTAGCTGTTGATTAGGTTTAATTAATTAAAAGGAGAAGTGAAAAGATGTGAATACTGTTAAAACGTGTGTGTGTGTGTGTTTCCTACATGCTGATCAGCTCACACCCCTCCATCAGGAAGCTGTTCCTGTTCCTCATTTGAAAAAATCTGTGCTGTAGTTATTTTATGTAAATCACATGGAGATTTAATCAGAAGTGAAAAGCAACAGTGATAGTTTGCCTCCTGACGCACCTCACCTTTCCTTTCCTCACCTTTCCTTTCCTCACCTTTCCTCTCCACACCTTTCCTCTCCACACCTTTCTTTTCCTCACCTTTCCTTTCCACTTTTATTTAACTGTTCCAGAAAAAAACTTCACCACATCAACAACTACACACACACATTTTTAATCCGTTTATCAGTGCAGCGTTCGCTGTACACGTCCCTGTGAATGAGCCGTTACTATAGAAACCATAACGTATTAGAATGAGTGCATTAATATAAACCTGCGCTACTGTCAGAGCTGCTGTTATAGAGAACTAATCAACACCTTCTGACCAATCAGAGTCCAGAACTCAGTAATGAACTAATAAAGCGCTGAGATGTTCTGTACTGTTATATTATTACAGAGAAGAAGCTGCAGTGAATATTTCAGTTCTGAATGTGTGTGTGTGTGTGTGTGTGTGTGTGTGTGTGTGTGTGTGTGTGTGTGAGAGAGAGAGAGAGAGAGAGCATGAAGAATAGTGTTATGTAATTTCACTGCAGACAGAAAGAGAACATGACCAAAGGAAGGACGAGTAAAAATGCAGAGAATCATTATTTAGCTTCGGTGGGCACATTCATCTGTCAAAGTGTGTGTGTGTGTGTGTGTGTGTGTGTGTGTGTGTGTGTGTGTGTGTGTGTGTGTGTGTGTGTGTGTTTCAACATTTAAATAAACATATTTTATTATAAAGATATACACACAGTAAAGAAGCAGCTATTATTATTATTATTATTATTATTCATGCTATAAGAGTCAATATCAGCCCAAAGAACCATTCACATACTTTCTATAAAATTTGTCGCACTGATTCAGCATCATCCCAAACGTTTTCCCACCAATTTTTGGCTGCGCCTCTTAAATCGTCTAGCGCCACCAACAGGCCAAAGTTTGACACATTACTGTCCATCACTCTGGAAGCACATGTCACAGAATCATTCTAATTTCCAGTGAGTCCTCAGGTCATGGGCACGATAACGGTGAAATCGCCAAACAGGAAGTGATCTCAGAAATGCTTCTGTGTATTGACATGAGACTTTATGGGTGGATTCATGACTTGTTTAAAAGCCATCACTCGGTGGCACTATATATATATATATATATATATATATATATTAATGAATTTAAAACATCCATCACAAAAATCAAGCTTTTTTTTATTATTAGGAAACCAAACAGACAAGGACACAATTGACATCTCTACAGCACAGTCCATCTCTTAGTGCTTGGACCCCTGAGTCGCTGCTTGTGGCTATACATATTATATACTAAGTAATTATATTAGTTATAATTTTGAATAAAACCAGATCTGAATCTGGAGACCTGCGATTCCTGACTCTCAAACAAACACACGGCTTTATTTACTGTCAAAACCACTGAACCATTTTATTATTATTATTATTATTATTATTATTATTATTATTATTATTACTATTATTATTATTTTTTACAACTTCTTCTAATTTATTTATTAACTAAATTACTTTACACCATGCTATTGCTAAGTTTTGGATTTTAAACATGTACACTAAAGAGAAGCAGTGTGAAATGCTAAAGCAGTGTGTGTGTGTGTGTGTGTGTGTGTGTGTGTGTGTGTGTGTGTGTGTGCGAGAGAGAGAGAGAGAGAGAGAGAGAGTACTCAGCTGTGTGTTAAATGAGTGTGTGTTTGGCTCTGAGGGGGAGGTGCGGTTTTTTCTTCTCCAGTTGAATCTATTTTTACTCTCAGATGCAGAATTTCTGCCGCAGGGAGACGACAATGCAATGAACACACACACACACACACACACACACACACACACACACACACACACACACACACACACACACAATCACATTATTTCACAAAGCAAGTGTAAACATTCAGCTCAGAGTCTGATGTGAAGCAGTAACATGAACTTGGTGTCCCATCTCTTATTTCCAGTCTCACAACTGTCACCAGGAGAGGTCAACACACACACACACACAGACACACACAGACACACACACACACACACACACAACCTTCACAATTTATCAGTACAGAAAAACACTGAAAATGCAGCACATAAAGTCTTTTAAATCAGAACATAAAGTCTACTTCATTCGTCACCTTTCTTGAAGATGTTTACGTCACGTGGATATCAGACAGTTTTAAAAACCTGACTAAACAGCGCCATCTGCAGGAGCCGTGACGTCACTGCGGCATTAGATGAGTCAGTTGATAGCCACAATTAAGATCTCTGATTTCTGTTTTTTTTTTTATGTTATCACTTCCTCCTTCACACATGCTCTCAGATCTAAATGTATCTGATCCAGGATCAGTCTAACTACAAACCGTGATGTAGGCCTTGCCTTATCTAATCTCTTTCCAACTAAGGTCCATTATCCATTATCAGGGTTCTAGGGGTCACCCCATCATATCAGGTACAGAACCTTCCCTACACAGATACAGCCCATAGGAACCTTCAGCTTAAACCTGGTAGCATTAAAGTTGATCCAGTTAAAGTATTTAATAAAACTGTATGGACAGATAACCAGGAGTTCCACACATCCACACTGATATGGAATAAAGGTCATTTCTTAAATGGGAAGAAGCTCTTCTCAGATTCTTTTTGGTCTAGCCATGATATAAATACTCTGAAAGATATTTTTGGAGAATCATATTCTGGATCCAGGACATCACAACTAAACTCAACACTGCTGTATCCTCTCATTCCTTATATTTACAGTTATAACTTTCTCTGATTGTTAACCATCAGAGCTGTTCGATCGATCGATTGTTTTTACACTGACGAGTTTACGGAGAGGTTTCAGGGTTGAAGCGGCTGGTGAAGGTCTCAGAGATGTTGGAGAAGATCCTGCCCCAGCGTTCTGCGAGTGTTCTCGAAGACCGACCCAAGGCTTTTGATTCTCCGTGTGAAGCTGGAAACATGAGAAGAAGCAGAGTTACAGCAAAATGACAAAAAAACAAACAAACTGCTCCTGTATAAAAAAATGAAACTCTTAAACATGATCAACACGCTCTTTAAAAATCATCAGCTAACATCATAAATAAACATCATCATCATTATTATAATTTATTCTTATTTACAGTACAGGATACAGAGTGCTAATGAAATCAGCAATGTGTTATACACTAAAAAGACACGTGGCATAAATGTGTCGGAGGAACTTTGCTTCTTCTTCTTCCACATCTTGGGACACTGAGGTTTGTGAAGATAAAAAGAGAAATCAGGAAGCAGAAATGGGCGTCTAAGATGAGTTATCGTAAAGAATGTGATTGATGCTGTAAACCGAGTGTCTGATGGTAAATAAACCATTCAATTGTATACAAATGAAACCCAAACAAAACTCAAAAACCACAGGAGAACATTTAGGGGCCTGCATACCACGTTAACACCACGTCTGATCACGTGCCCATTCCTTGTAAGAATGAAGCGAAATCCACGCCTCTTATTCTTCTCCTGATCCTCAGCTGCTGGATGTGAGGAGCATCCATCACTTCCAGGAAGGTCGATTCTGCTGATCAGTGAGGCTCAGATGTTCCTGAGTCTCCTCCACAGCAGCATGAGGACACGAGCTTGAGGAAGCTGCTGATATCTGAGGAGACTTCTATGTCTACTGTACTACTGTATCACAGGAGTAACACAAAGTTTCCAGTGAAACAGAACATTTCAGACAAAGTCCTTGTTCAGCAGTGTGACCAGAGCGCTCCTGAGGCTGCAGTGAAAGCAGTGGATATTTAAAACTGTATTATATATACAGTAGGTCAGATCAAAAGACATATAAATTATTTATAATTTACAGAAAATTCCACATACATTTACAGAAATGGACAAATATGAAGCCAGAAAAGGACAATAAAGCCAAAAATATATATATAGAATGATATAAATTATTAGTGTTATAATAATAATAATAATAATAATAATAATAATAATAATAATCTTCATGTCTATGTCACATATACACAGGACTCTTTTTCAACTGTCTGCAATTTTTTTTTTTTTTTTTTGAAAAACTTTTCTTTACATTTTCTAGACATTTATTTTTGATCTGTTCTGCACTGTGTGGTCTGAGAGGAACAGAATCTCGTTTTTAAATAATCAAGTACAGAGAAAAAAAAACTGTTTTATCTCCCCCTAGCGGACAGCAGAGCAACAGCACTCATAATAATCTCTCTATAATCACACACACACTATAATCACACACACACTATAATCACACACTCACTATAATCACACACTCACTATAATCACACACACTCACTATAATCACACACACACTATAATCACACACTCACTATAATCACACACACACTATAATCACACACACACTATAATCACACACACTCACTATAATCACACACACACTATAATCACACACACACTATAGTCACGCACTCGCTATAATCACACCCCCACTATAATCACACACTCACTATAATCACACACTCACTATAATCACACACACTCACTATAATCACACACACACTATAATCACACACTCACTATAATCACACACTCACTATAATCACACACACTCACTATAATCACACACACACTATAATCACACACACTCACTATAATCACACACACACTATAATCACACACACTATAATCACACACACTCACTATAATCACACACACTCACTATAATCACACACACACTATAATCACACACACACTATAATCACACACACTCACTATAATCACACACACACACTATAATCACACACTCACTATAATCACACACTCACTATAATCACACACACACTATAATCACACACACACACTATAATCACACACTCACTATAATCACACACACACTATAATCACACACACACACTATAATCACACACTCACTATAATCGCACACACACTATAATCGCACACACACTATAATCGCACACTCACTATAATCACACACACATAAACACACACACACTATAATCACACACTCACTATAATCACACACACACTATAATCACACACTCACTATAATCACACACACTATAATCACACACTCACTATAATCACACACACTCACTATAATCACACACTCACTATAATCACACACACACTATAATCACACACTCACTATAATCACACACACACTATAATCACACACTCACTATAATCACACACACACTATAATCACACACACACACTATAATCACACACTCACTATAATCACACACACACTATAATCACACACACACTATAATCACACACACACTATAATCACACACTCACTATAATCACACACTCACTATAATCACACACACACTATAATCACACACACACACTATAATCACACACTCACTATAATCACACACACACTATAATCACACACACACACTATAATCACACACTCACTATAATCGCACACACACTATAATCGCACACACACTATAATCGCACACTCACTATAATCACACACACATAAACACACACACACTATAATCACACACTCACTATAATCACACACACACTATAATCACACACTCACTATAATCACACACTCACTATAATCACACACACACTATAATCACACACTCACTATAATCACACACACACTATAATCACACACTCACTATAATCACACACACACTATAATCACACACACACACTATAATCACACACTCACTATAATCACACACACACTATAATCACACACTCACTATAATCACACACACACTATAATCACACACTCACTATAATCACACACACACTATAATCACACACACACACTATAATCACACACTCACTATAATCACACACACACTATAATCACACACACACTATAATCACACACTCACTATAATCACACACACACTATAATCACACACACACACTATAATCACACACTCACTATAATCACACACACACTATAATCACACACACACTATAATCACACACTCACTATAATCACACACACACTATAATCACACACACACTATAATCACACACACACTATAATCACACACACACACACTATAATCACACACACACTATAATCACACACACACTATAATCACACACACACACTATAATCACACACTCACTATAATCACACACACACTATAATCACACACACACACTATAATCACACACTCACTATAATCACACACACACTATAATCACACACACACTATAATCACACACACACTATAATCACACACACACACTATAATCACACACTCACTATAATCACACACTCACTATAATCACACACTCACTATAATCACACACACACACTATAATCACACACACACACTATAATCACACACACTCACTATAATCACACACTCACTATAATCACACACACACTATAATCACACACTCACTATAATCACACACACACTATAATCACACACACACACATACTATAATCACACACACACTATAATCACACACTCACTATAATCACACACTCACTATAATCACACACACACACACTATAATCACACACTCACTATAATCACACACACACTATAATCACACAC
>CM042557.1:715000-720000 GCA_023630585.1 Cranoglanis bouderius | reverse complement strand
ATTCCAAGTGAGCGACTGCTCTTCTTCTTCACCTTCAACCTGTTCTATGCTTTAGTGCCTCAGGCGCTCAGTTACCGCTGCATCAGCCGTCCTGCCTTCTTCATCAGCAAAACCCAACACAGCCGGACTGACTGACTCTCCCTACAGCGCCCCCTCTCGACTGATCCTCCCTACAGCGCCCCCTCTGGACTGACCCTCCCTACAGCGCCCCCTCTGGACTGACCCTCCCTACAGCGCCCCCTCTGAACTGACGTTCCCTACAGTGCCCCCTCTGGACTGACGCTCCCTACAGCGCCCCCTCTGGACTGACCCTCCCGACGGCGCCCCCTCTGGACTGACCCTCCCTACGGCGCCCCCTCTGGATTGACCGTCCCTACGGCACCCCCTCTGGACTGACCCTCCCTACGGCGCCCCCTCTGGACTGACCCTCCCTACGGCGCCCCCTCTGGACTGACCCTCCCTACGGCGCCCCCACGGGACTGATCCTCCCTATGGCGCCCCCTCTGGACTGACCCTCCCTACGGCGCCCCCACGGGACTGACCCTCCCTACGGCACTCCCTCTGGACTGACCCTCCCTACGGCGCCCCCTCTGGACTGATCCTCCCTACGGCGCCCCCTCTGGACTGACCCTCCCTACGGCGCCCCCTCTGGACTGACCCTCCCTACGGCGCCCCCTCTGGACTGACCCTCCCTACGGCGCCCCCACGGGACTGACCCTCCCTACGGCGCCCCCTCTGGACTGGCCCGCGCTACGGCACCCCCTCTGGACTGACCCTCCCTACGGCACCCCCTCTGGATTGACCCTCCCTACGGCGCCCCCTCTGGACTGACCCTCCCTACGGCGCCCCCTCTGGACTGACCCTCCCTATGGCACCCCCTCTGGACTGACCCTCCCTACGGTGCCCCCACGGAACTGACCCTCCCTATGGCGCCCCCTCTGGACTGACCCTCCCTACAGCACCCCTTCTGGACTGACCCTCCCTACAGCACCCCTTCTGGACTGACCCTCCCTACAGCACCCCTTCTGGACTGATCCTCCCTACGGCGCCCCCTCTGGACTGACCCTCCCTACGGCGCCCCCTTTTGACTGATCCTCCCTACAGCGCCCCCATGGGACTGACCCTCCCTACAGCGCCCCCATGGGACTGACCCTCCCTACGGTGGCCCCTCTGGACTGACCCTCCTTACAGCACCCCCTCTGGACTGACCCTCTCTACGGCACCCCCTCTTGACTGACCCTCCCTACAGCACCCCCTCTGGACTGACCCTCCCTACAGCACCCCCTCTTGACTGACCCTCCCTGCGGTGCCCCCTCTGGACTGACCCGCCCTACGGCGCCCCCTCTTGACTGATCCTCCCTATGGCGCCCCCTCTTGACTGATCCTCCCTACGGTGCCCCCTCTGGACTGACCCTCTCTACGGCACCCCCACGGGACTGACCCTCCCTACGGCACCCCCTCTGGACTGACCCTCCCTACAGCGCCCCCTCTGGACTGACCCTCCCTACGGCGCCCCCTTAGGTCAGGACTCAAATTGCAGCTCACAATCAGGAGTGTATTTATGGGAAATAAATGTTTAACTGTACACACATTGATGCATACGATGTGTCAGTGTGAGATAAAGACACTTTTTCTTTTTTATAATCACACAAGTGGTCTCCTACCCTGAGTGCACAAAGGTCACATGGGTTCAAATCTTTTTAAGACGTTAATGTAGTGAGTCCGAGTGACAGGACTCGCACATACACACCCATACATAATTAATGTTGCAGCAAAATGCACTAAATATTTAATAAAAAAATCTAAAATAAAAATAGATTCACACTCGTGATGTGGTGTATGTGAATAAGTCAGCTCTTTGAGCCGGCTGTTTTAGCTCGATCCCCCAACCCCTGCCCACTCCCAAAAAAACCCCTAAGGGTATTCAATAGAGCAAGATACAGAACTGCCAGTACAGAAAAAAAGGTACTCAGGAGACTATTGGTACTCAAATGACAAACTGGATAAGTACCAGTACTGTGTTACAGTGAATACTGGTCCATTTCAAACACTGGTGTCGAGAAAACTGAGAACCGATAACATAAAGCAGTTTCAAAAAGTTTTTTACATCAAGCTCTGCCCCCAAAGGTACTGAACACAGCCTTGGTTTTGAGGCGCCCCCTGGTGTCAGAGATGTGCGTGGAAACGTGTAGTGAGACTCATCAGACATGAAACTGTGCATTCCAACAAATTTATTCTGTAAAAGTCTTGTGAATAAACAGGAAAAACAGTTTACAGTGAACTACAAACGTTGAAAATGTAAGATAGAACTGTAACGAGCATAACAAAGATAAGGAGGGGCAAAAAAATCTACACTGATGATCTCTACGTCCTGATTTTACTCACTGACAGCCAGGTTTGAGTTAACAATGGGCGGGGTTTACGCTAAATCTCATCAGCCAATCAGTGGACTCGATTGTGTGACATCACCTCAAGATTTTTTAAAAATTCTTTGGCTTGACGTGCGAGTGTAGTTATGTAATGTAACAGGAAGTCGGCTGTGTGTACCAGCAGGCTACCTAACGATGTCATAGGATCACTTTAAGCTCCACCCACGCCGACGCAGAAACACGTGTCACGTGACTAAATCAGGATGTGCGAACGCGCTAACATTTACCACAGATGTATCATCTACCATCATCAAAAATAAATAGAATATATTCTTTATATAAACACAGATCAGGAAGTAAAAGAGCGTCTTCGGTTCAGGGATGACGTTATGAAGTGCTAAACGTTAGGAGACACTTCCTGCCTCAGACTCAGCGCTAATCTCCGAATGATTTCTATCTTACAGAATTAATAGGACAGACAGCATGCCACTAAAGAGCTAAGAAACAAGCGAGCGCACGGACACAGGAACCAGAATTCACTTTATTTATAAAAAAAAAACAAAAAAACCCCCAAAAAACAAAAAAACCCAAAAGAGCATTTATCCGTTAGCGTGGTCCCGAATTCTACAGCAACATGAACTCAAACCATCAACAGTGTGTTACTCAAATCCACTATTTATACCTCTCTCTCTCTCTGTCTGTCTGTCTGTCTCTCTCTCTCTCTGTCCGTCTTTCACGGGTTTATACACACGACATGGACAGGGTCAAAGGTCAGAGGGTAAAAGATCAAAGAAGAGACTGTAGAGTGCTATGAAAGAACAGGGATTGAAATAAAAGATGACAGTTTAGGGTGAAAGGTCGGAGTTAGTCTGATAGTTAATGGTAACGAAATTAAGGTGAAAGGTCAAAGGTTATGGTAAGCAAGAAATGTAAAGGGTAAAAATGCTGAGTTGAAAGGTCAGAGTTTAGGTACAAGGGTAGGGTTAGGGTACTTTAGGGTAAGTTACAGAAAGAGGTCAGGGTTTAAGGAGAAAGGTCAAGGCTAGGGTCAAAGATTAGGGTTTAAGGTAAATGATGAGAGGTCAAGGTTAAGGTCAAAGGTTTAAAAGGAAGTTTTTTTTTACTGTAAAGGTTTCAGAAAGAGGTCAAGGTGAAAGGTCAAGGATAGGGTCAAAGGTAGGAGTTTAGGTTTAAAGGGTAATGTTAGAACCAAGGTTACAGACAGAGGTGAGGTGAAAGGTCAACATTAGGGTTAACGATAAGGGCTTAGCGTAAACGTGAAGGGTTAGCAAGAACAAAAGGCTGGGTTAAAAGGGCAGGGTTAGGGTCAAAGGTCAGAGCTTACATTTAAAAGGTAGTGTTAAAGTAAAAGCTTACAGAAAGGCAGCAAAACATGACCAGTGTTATGTTGAAGGGTCAAGGTTAATGTTTAAGGACAAAGGTCAGCTTAGGGTGAAAGGTCAGCTATTGGGACAGAGGTTGGGGTAAACTGTCAGGGTTTATGATGGTTGAGGTGAAAGTTCAAAGATCAGGATTTAGTGTACAAGTCAAGGTTTAAGATGAAAAGCTCAGGGTTCAGGGTGAAAGGTCAGAGAGTTTAAGGAGAGAGAGTGGGCTGGTTTCCAGGCGAACACTCCAGCTATAACAGCTACAGCTAGAACATTACGCTAAACTGATGACTATATTACATCTGATAAAGTGTAATTAACACTGCGCATTAAAGGGGCAGTAAGCAACATTTCAGCCGAATTCACGCTTCACACACCGACTCTGGAACGACAAAACCGTCTTCAATCGAATCCACTGTAGAGCTTTATAACCTGCATCTGTAATAGAGAATATGACTTACCGCCCCTTTAATTCTACGTGTTTTAGCTTCAGCTTGGCTCTGCTGATGAGACGTGGATGAATTTCTCTGTACTTGTGGCTTTAATATTATTTACTGATCGGTGAGTTTATAATAACGGTTTTTTATTTTATTTTATTTTTTATCTTGATGATGTCAAAGCGAGTTACATTTCCAACATCACGGAACAAACCACGACATGAGCAGATGTTCTTCAGGATCTAATGTTCCTCTCGCAGCAGCTGGTTCTGCTGGAACACACACACACACACACACACACACACACACACAGACAGACAGACAGAAATACTCCATCAGTCACATTTATAATATGTAACACTTTATACAGCTGTTATAAACATGTAATAACACAGTGTAATATTATAGTGTTTATATACGACATGTAGCAGATCACGAGAACTGACTGACTGTGAGGAGGTGATGACAGACAGACGGGGGGGGAAGCAGATGGACAGACAGACAGAGAGAAAGAAGGACAAACACAGGGAGAAAGACAGACAGATACACAGACAGACATACAGAAAGACAGACAGACAGATACACAGACTGACAGATATACAGACAGACAGACAAATACACAGACAAACAGACAGACAGATACATAGACAGATAGACATACAGAAAGACAGACAGACAGATATACAGACAAACAGACATATGTACAGACAGATACACAGACAGACATACAGAAAGACAGACAGACAGATACACAGGCAGACATACAGGTATACAGAAAGACAGACAGATAAACAGACAGACAGATA
>CM042557.1:680000-710000 GCA_023630585.1 Cranoglanis bouderius | reverse complement strand
GGTAGGGGGGGGACCTGACCATAATTTAGTGATTAAATTCTAAACAAGAACCGTTTTGTATTTCAGTTTATCCAATCACGCGCATTTATGCAAATTATTCCACTAAACATGACTCGTCAGATCAGACACCAGCTAGAGAGAACTATCAGAAGGTCGGGGTTTTATTTATTTATTTATTTACTCTTTCTTGTCTGATTAGTGAAGTGACCATGTGGCTCCGTTAGAGACACTTTTAAGAAAACGTTTTTGTTTGAAGACGACCGGAGTCACGATGCTTTAAATTACTCATATGTTTACATTTTGGGAAACAGAACCAACTACAGACTACAGGAACAAACAAAAATGGGAGTGGAATAAAACACACACACACACACACACACACACACACACACCTCTATTTCAGAGTCCAAAGTCTTAGTCGGTTAGAAACACACCCACCACTTCAGTGTCTTATTTATAATCATAAAGTAATCATTAATATTGAACCATTAAATAGAAAGTAAATGTTGCAGATCTGCTCAAAATCTATTATACTGGAGAATATTCCTGATGTGGAGTACACCTCAGATGTCTCTGATTGGTGCAGAAGGGGGTGTGTCTCTTCGCTTTTGAAAGAAGGGAGGTGTGGCCTTCGAGGACGCAGTTCCTTACTGCACCTTTAATGACGGGTTGTGAATGGTGTTAGCACAAACATGAGTGTGTGTGTGTGTGTGTGGTGGCTCTGAGCTGAACCTAAACACCATAACTGTTTCTGAACAGGAACTCCGTGTGTGTGTGTGTGTGTGTGTGTGTGTGTGTGTGTGTGTGTGTGAGAGAGAGAGAGAGAGAGATTTCACAGAAATGAATAATAAAAAGGTGTTATAATATTATGACGCAGTTATGACCCTGTATCTGTGAGGCTGTAAAACATGACGAGTAAAAATACTGTGTAAATCCACCATGAGGAGAAAGAAACACCTTAAACACCTCCTTCATCATCATCATCATCATCATCCCGACCCACAACAACCTCCATCTGATCCGAATGAAACCGATTTTATTTCCATTTCGAGCGTCAGGAGGAAAAACGCAAACTGGGCTAATGTGCTAGCAAACAGCTTTAGGATGAAAGCGTGAACAGTCCCGGATATCAATCCCGGATATCAGAGACATCGGCGTGGGGAATTTTGTGGAAATGAAGCTGAAGGTGGAGAAAAGGCGCTAAAGCGAAGGGCGGAAATTCGGAGAAAAACAAGTGAATACACACACATACACATACACACACACACATACACACACATACACACACACACACACACACACATACACACACACACCTGAGAGGCAACAGCGCCATTGCCTACCACACACACACACACACACACACACACACACACACATAAAGACACAAAATGGACATCGAAACCCGTTTAATATCGAATTGTCTTGGTTTCCGAGCTGAGGGAATAAAATGGCGGGCCTAGAGCCGGAGCGGAGCAGCGGGGCGTCGTGGCTCGGGCCGCCGGAGTCGGAGCGCAGGAGCGCGGCTCAGCTCTGTACTCACCCTCGCGGGCCAGTGCGGGTAGCCCTTCATCTTGGCGAAAACCAGATCTCCTGCTTTATAGTCGCGGGGTCGCGGCCGAGCCATGGCGCGCGCTCGGAAAACACCCAAAATGTCACAAATGTCACCACGCGATTCGTGCACGCGCGGAAATCTCCCACCATCAATAACGGAAATAAATAATGAAAAAGACTGATAGAGAGAGAGAGAGAGAGAGAGAGAGAGAGAGAGGCCCGGGAATGGAAAAAAAAAAAAAAAAAACACCTCACACACTCAGCACACAACACACTCTTCTTCTTCTTCTTCTTCTTCTGTCTTTCTTTCTTCTTCCCTCCTCTGTCTCTCCCTCTCTCTCTGTTCAAACCCAAATATGTGTGAAGGTCAACAGAGCAAAAATTCCATCCAGCGCCTCCGAGGATGGATTGAGAGCAAGCGACGCCGCGGCGTGTGTGTGTGTGTGTGTGTGGGTGCGCGCGCGCGTTAATGAAGTCCTGCGTGAATATGAAACTGAAAATGTGACCTGTTCGCGCGCAAAATGTGGCGCGCAGTGTTGGTGTTTCTCTTCTTCTTCTTCTTCTTCTTTCCCCTGCTGGATTATGCTGCCGCGCGCGCACAAACTACTGACCCCCCCGCCCCTCGATTAGATATAACATTAAAACCCCTTGCAGGTGAAGTGAATAACATTGATTATCTTGTTACCATGGCACCTGACAGGGGGTGGGATATATTACACAGCAAGTGAACAGTCAGGTCTGGAACTTGATGTGTTGGAAGCAGGTAAATTGGGCTGTTGTAAGGATCTGAGTGACTTTGACAAGGGCCAGATTGTGATGGTTAGACGACTGGGTCAGAGCATCTCCAGAACAGCAGGTCTTGTGGGGTGTTCCCGGGATGCAGTGATTAGTACCTACCAAAAGTGATCCGTGATCAAAGGTGAACCGGCCACGGGGTCATGGGCTCCCAAGGCTCACTGATGCGCATGGGGAACGAAGGCTAGCCCGTCTGGTTCGATCCCACAGAAGAGCTACCGTAGCATAAATTGCTGCATATGGAGCTGCGTAGCTGCAGACCGGTCAGAGAGCCCATGCTGACCCCTGTCCACCACTGAAAGCTCCTACAATGGGCATGTGAGCATCAGAACTGGATCAATGAGCGATGGAAGAAGGTGGCCTGGTCTGATGAACCACGTTTTCTTTTACATCATGTGGACGGCCGGGTGCGTGTGCGTCGCTTACCTGGGGAAGAGATGGCACCAGGATGCACTATGGGAAGAAGGCAAGCCGGTGGAGGCGGTGTGATGCTCTGAGCAGTGTTCTGCTGGGAAACCTTGGATCCTGACATTCATGTGGATGTTACTGTGACACGTACCACCTACCTAAACACTGCTGCAGACCAAGTACATCCCTTCATGGCAACGGTGTTCCCTAATGGCAGTGGCCTCTTTCAGCAGGATAATGCGCCCTGACACACTGCAAAAATTGTTCAGGAACGGTTTGAGGAACATGACAAAGAGTTCAGGGTGTTGACTCAACCTCCAAATTCCCCAGATCTCAATCCGATCGAGCGTCTGTGGAATGTGCTGGACAAATAAGTCTGATACATGGAGGCCCCACCTCGCAACTTACAGGATCTGCTGCTAACGTCTTGGTGCCACATACCACATCACACCTTCAGAGGTCTTGTGGAGTCCATGCCTGGATGGGTCAGAGCTGTTTTGGTGACACAAGGGGGACCTACACAATATTAGGCAGGTGGTTTTAATGTTATGGCTGACCTGTGTACACTGCTGAAGATAGACACACACCACTGACCTGAACACATACTATTGAATATTGAACACACAAATACACTACTGAACTGAACACACATACTACTGAATACATAAACACACTACTTGACTCACACATACACAACTGAACAGAACTCACACATACACTACTGAACTCACATGTATTACTAAAGATAGATATACACCACTGAACACATGCACGTACACTACTGAATATACACACAGACTACTGGAATGAACATATACACTACTGAACACATGCACAACTAAAGACAGACATACACTACTGAACCGAACACATACACTACTGAACACACACATGTACACTGCTGAATATAGAGATATACTACTGAACTGAATACAAATACTACTGAACACACACATACACTCCTGAACACACACAAATACACTACTGTAGACATCCACTACTGAACACACACATACACTACTGAAGATAGACATAGTCTATTGCACTGAACACATACACTACTGAATGCATACACTACTAAATACATACTGAACACACAAATACACTACTGAATATAGACATGCACTACTGAACTGAACACACACAATACTGAACACACACATACAGTACTGAAAAAACACATACACTACTGAATACACCCATATACTACTGATGACATACAAATACACTACTGAATATAGAACCATACTACTGACGTGAATACATACCAGAGTTTCCATTAGCCGGTAAATACCGTTTTTTGACCATTAAAAATTCAAAATGTCTGATAAAATGAAAAATTGTCAGACACAATGTCCCGTAAAAATATTAACACAAAGCAGACATTAGACAAAGTACATTCACAACTGCACACCTCAATAAGGTCTCTGATTTTCTCTCCATTTTACTTTCGCTTTTCAGCGGACCCATTCAATAACACACACGTCTCTGTGCTGGTCGGCTCTCTCTCTCTCTCTCTCTCTCTCTGTCTCTCTCACTCTCTCTCTCTCTCTCTCTCTCACTCTCTCTCTCTCTCTCTCTCTCTCTCTCTCTCTCTCTGTGTCTCTCTCTGTGTCTCTCTCTGTCTCTGTCTTTCTGTCTCTGTCTCTGTCTCTCTGTCTCTCTCTCTCTCTGTGTGTCTCTCTCTGTCTCTGTCTCTCTCTCTGTCTCTCTCTGTCTCTCTCTCTCTCTGTGTCTCTCTCTCTCTCTCTGTCTCTCTCTGTCTCTGTCTCTCTCTCTCTCTCTCTCTGTGTATCTCTCTCTGTCTCTGTCTTTCTCTCTCTGTCTCTGTCTCTGTCTCTCTGTCTCTCTCTCTCTGTGTGTGTCTCTCTCTGTCTCTGTCTCTGTCTCTCTGTCTCTCTCTGTCTCTGTCTCTCTCTGTCTCTCTCTCTCTCTCTCTCTGTGTGTCTGTCTTTCTCTCTCTGTCTTTGTCTCTCTCTCTCTCTCTCTCTCTCTCTCTGTCTCTCTCTGTCTCTGTCTCTCTCTGTCTCTCTCTCTCTCTGTGTCTCTCTCTCTCTCTCTCTCTGTCTCTGTCTCTCTCTCTCTCTCTGTGTCTCTCTCTGTCTCTCTCTGTCTCTGTCTCTCTCTGTCTCTCTCTCTCTCTGTCTCTCTCTCTCTCTCTCTCTCTCTCTCTCTCTCTCTCTCTCTCTCGCTCGCTCGCTTGTTCCCAGACACTTTGGCCGGCACCAAAATTTCTTAGCAGAAACACTGATACATAAACTACTGAATACACACATACACTACTGAATACACACATACACTACTGAATACACACATACACTACTGAATACACACATACACTACTGGACACACACACACACACACACACACACACACACACACACACACATAGACTACTATCACATACGCACATACAATACTAACGATAGACATACACTACTGAACTGAACACATACACTACTGAACTGTAGATACACAGTAAGCATACTGCCGAACAAACACACTACTGAACTGAACACACACTACTGAACTGACACACACACACACACACACACACATGCACATATACTACTAAAGATACACATACACTACTGAACTGAACATACACTACTGAACTGTTACTGCTAAACACATCTGTTACACACCCCTGTTAAAATTTTAATCTATTAATTAAAGTTAAAAACCAGTAAGAATCATTATTCTGATTATCTTATTTAATACTATAGCAAAATTAACTAGGAATAAAACCGCCACAGAAACAGACACACAATCATTATATAGCAGCGATGATTTCATGAGTTTTTTTATTGGCAAAATTGAAAATATTAGACAAGAAATTCAGACTATTAATTTAAAACCAGACAGTCTAACTAACCCTGTAGATAATAATATAGCAATATCAGATCAACGATTAGAGTGCTTTACTCCCCTTAGAGAGACCGAACTTATTTCATTAATTTCTTCATCAAAATCATCAACTTGTATACTAGATCCCCTACCTACATGTTTCTTCAAACAGATTACTCCAGAAATAATCAAACCCCTTCTAAAAATAATCAACTCTTCCCTTAGCACTGGCTATGTAGCTAAATCTTTTAAATTAGCAGTTATCAAACCCTGATTAAAAAACCTGACCTCGACCCCTGTCAATTGTCCAGCTGCAGGCCAATATCAAATCTCCCCTTTATCTCCAAGATCTTAGAAAAGGTTGTAGCACAGCAGCTCTGCTCGTACCTACATAGGAATAACATTCAGGAAATGTATCAGTCAGGATTTAGGGCTCATCATAGCACAGAGACAGCACTGGTTAAAGTGGTAAATGACCTACTGATGGCCTCTGATCAGGGTTGTGTCTCCATGCTTGTGTTGCTTGACCTTAGTGCAGCTTTTGATACAATTGATCATACTATTCTCCTCGGTAGACTAGAAAATGTTGTTGGCATTAAGGGAGCAGCCCTCTCCTGGCTCAGGTCTTATTTGACTGATCGTTATCAGTGTGTAGATGTAAAATGTGAATTCTCTATGCATACTGAGGTAAAGTTTGGTGTTCCGCAAGGTTCTGTTTTAGGCCCACTGCTTTTTTCTTTATATATGTTACCTCTGGGTCAAATTATTCGTAAACATGGAATTAGCTTCCACTGTTATGCTGATGACACACAGTTGTATGTTTCAGCAAAGCCAGATGACAGACACCAGTTTAATAAAGTTGAGGAATGTGTAAAGGACATTAGACAGTGGATGCTTATTAACTTCCTCTTACTAAATTCTGACAAGACAGAAGTACTTATACTAGGACCACATGCAGTTAGAAGTAAGTTTTCTGATTCCATAGTAACTCTGGATGGCCTTTCTGTTTCATCATGTGCAGCAGTAAAAGACCTTGGTGTGATCATTGACTACAGTCTTTCCTTTGACGCCCATGTAGATAATATTACTAGGACAGCCTTCTTTCACCTCAGAAATATTGCTAAGATAAGAAATATAATGTCACTACATGATGCAGAAAAATTAGTCCATGCTTTCGTCACCTCTAGGTTGGATTATTGTAATGCCTTACTGTCTGGATGTTCCAGTCGGAGCATAAACAAACTCCAGTTAGTCCAGAATGCAGCTGCAAGAGTCCTTACAAGAACTAGAAGATATGACCACATCACCCCTATCTTATCCACACTGCATTGGCTCCCAGTGAAATTTCACATTGATTATAAAATACTACTATTGACTTATAAAGCACTAAATGGCTTCGCGCCACAGTACCTAAGCGAACTTTTGGTCTTTTATGATCTGCCACGCCTACTTCAATCAAAAGGTGCAGGCTGTTTGTTGGTACCTCGAATAGTGAAGGCTACAGCAGGGAGAAGAGCTTTCTCTTACAAAGCCCCACAGTTATGGAACAGCCTTCCAATTAGTGTTCGGGACTCAGACACAGTCTCAGTGTTTAAGTCCAGGCTGAAAACATATTTGTTTAATCAAGCCTTTCGTGAATAGTTTTTTTCCTTAGGTAAAGGAGCAGATCTAGAGGTCTCACAGGCAGAGTGTGTTGTGGTGAACTGGGATGTCTGGATGCTGTCACCCCCCCACTTTCAGGCGTCCACCAAGGTTTGTTGGTGGTGGAGTGGCTGGCCGCCTTATGTCCCAGGGAGCCCTCATGTCTGTGTTACCTTCTGGCTCTCCCTTTCAGTTATCCTGTCATAAGCTAATCTTGCCAGAGTCCCTGCTTTCACTCACGCAAAGTACATTGTCATTAACCATTACGGGACAATAATCATACCTAATGATCTCTCTCTCGCTCTCTCGCTCTCTCGCTCTCTCTCCCTCCCCTTCTGTCGAGCTTCACATGATACTCCTGAGATGCCAGTGATCCCGACCCCTTCTGCTCTCTGGACCTGCCCGATCCATCCTGATGCCCTACTTCTGGCTGGAGACCTCATCAATTGAAGTCACATGATGCTGCTGAGGATGGCCCCACACGGTGCAGCCTAAAGATCATTACAGTGGTGAAGTTCAACAAAACAGACTTCATATAAAAACTGTAATGAATTTTTCATGGTCTCACAACTGCTATCTGACCGTGTGGTACTGGTACATTTATAGAAGGGATTTATTTATTTATAATTGCTTTATCCGGTATTACCCAGATGAGGATGGGTTCCCTTTTGAGTCTGGTTCCTCTCAAGGTTTCTTCCTTATATCATCTCAGGGAGTTGTTCCTCACCACCGTCGCCTCTGGCTGCTCATTGGGGATAAATTCATAAATTTAAAATCAATGTCCTGAATTTATGTACTTCTGTAAAGCTGCTTTGGGACAATGAACATTGTTAAAAGCGCTATACAAATAAACTGAAACTGAACTTGATTGGATTTAGGTCTGGACTCTGTCTGGGCCATTCCAAAACCTTGATCTTGTTTCGGTGAAGCCGTTCCTTTGTTGATCTGGAGGTTTGCTTCGGGTCGTTGTCGTGTTGAAAGGTGAAATTCCTCTTCTTCTTAAGTGTTTTAGCAGAAGTTTTAAGGTTTTGTCCCAAAATTGCCTGGTATTTGGAGCTGTTCATGATTCCCTCCACCCTGATTAAAGCCCCATTTCCAGCTGAAGAAAAACAGCCCCAAAGTATGATGCTGCCACCACCATGCTTCACCCTATGGATGGTGTTGTTTTGGTGATGTGCTGTGTTTTTTGTGCCAAACATATCTTTTGGTATTATGGCCAAAAAAGTTCAACTTTGCTCTCATCAGACCATAACACATTATTCCACATGGGTTTAGGAGGTTTGGGAGATATGTATTGGTTTCACAGAGTCACGTAATCGATGACAAACGAAGCCTCACTTTTTGTCCAATCACGTGCATGATTCGCTTTGCATGTTGGAATGTTCGAACCCCAGATCTTACTTTACGAGTCCTCGTTGGCTCAGTCTGGTTGGTTGGTTTTTGAGGACTACTGTACTGAATGCTGGATGATCAATACACTACATTTAAATTATCACAAATTATTTGTTGTTTTGTTTTATTCTTGGTGAATTTTTGCACTTTTGGTTTTGTTTTGGTAATTTGGTGTTGGTATTTGGGATAGGGTGGAGGTTAGGGTTGGTGTTGGGGTTGGGGTTGGTGTTTGGTGAAGGGGTGAATGTTAAGCTTTCACAAAACCTTATGATTCACTATTTACTTACAGTATATAACAATTGCATCAGCCAAAAAAAGAAAGACTTCCCTTGTTTTTTACTGTTCTTGTTTTTCCAAAAACATTTCTGGGTATTTGTCACCTGATATTTATATGTTGCAATTTCACAATAAAGCTGAAAAAAGTTCTGACATGATTAATTTTTACATCACAAAAACCTGGCATTTTAACAGGGGTGTGTAGACGTTTTAGATCTACTGTATACTACTGAACACCCACGTACACTACTGAAGACACATGTATACTACTGAACACACACATACACTACTGAAGACACATGTATACTACTGAACACCCATGTACAGCCGTGGCCAAAAGTTTTGAGAATGACACAAATATTAATTTTCACAAAGTCTACTGCTTCAGTGTTTTTAGATCTTTTTGTCAGATGTTACTGTTACTGAAGTATAATCACAAGCATTTCATAAGTGTCAATGGCTTTTATTGACAATTACATGAAGTTTATGCAAAGAGTCAATATTTGCAGTGTTGACCCTTCTTTTTCAAGACCTCTGCAATTGGCCCTGGCATGCTGTCAATCAACTTCTGGGCCACACCCTGACTGATGGCAGCCCATTCTTGCATAATCAATGCTTGGAGTTTGTCAGAGTTTGTGGGTTTTTGTTTGTCCACCCGCCTCTTGAGGATTGACCACAAATTCTCAATGGGATTAAGGTCTGGGGAGTTTCCTGGCCATGGACCCAAAATGTCGATGTTTTGTTCCCCGAGCCACTTCGTTATCACTTTTGCCTTGTGGCAAGGTGCCCCATCATGCTGGAAAAGGCATTGTTCGTCACCAAACTGTTCTTGGATGGTTGGGAGAAGTTGCTCTCTGAGGATGTTTTTGTACCATTCTTTATTCATGGCTGTGTTCTTAGGCAAAATTGTGAGTGAGCCCACTCCCTTGGCTGAGAAGCAACCCCACACATGAGTGGTCTCAGGATGCTTTACTGTTGGCATGACACAGGACTGATGGTAGCGCTCACCTTTTCTTCTCCGGACAAGCTTTTTTCCAGATGCCCCAAACAATCGGAAAGGGGATTCATCAGAGAAAATGACATTACCCCAGTCCTCAGCAGTCCAATCCCTGTACTTTTTGCAGAATAGCAGTCTGTCCCTGATGTTTTTCCTGGAGAGAAGTGGCTTCTTTGCTGCCGTTCTTCACACCAGGCCATCCTCCAAAAGTCTTCGCCTTACTGTGCGTGCAGACGCACTCACACCTGCCTGCTGCCATTCCTGAGCAAGCTCTGCACTGGTGGTGCCCCGATCCCACAGCTGAATCAACTTTAGGAGACGGTCCTGGCGCTTGCTGGACTTTCTTGGGCGCCCTGAAGCCTTCTTCACAACAGTTGAACCTCTCTCCTTGAAGGTCTTGATGATCCGATAAATGGTTGATTTAGGTGCAATCTTACTAGCAGCAATATCCTTGCCTGTGAATCCCTTTTTGTGCAAAGCAATGATGGCTGCACGTGTTTCCTTGCAGGTAACCATAGTTAACAGAGGAAGAACAATAATTTTAAGCACCACCCTCCTTTTAAAGCTTCCAGTCTGTTATTCTAACTCAATCAGCATGACAGAGTGATCTCCAGCCTTGTCCTCGTTAACACTCTCACCTGTGTTAACGAGAGAATCACTGACATGATGTCAGCTGGTCCTTTTGTGGAAGGGCTGAAATGCAGTGGACATGTTTTTTTGGGATTGAGTTCATTTTCATGGCAAAGAGGGACTTTAAAATTAATTGCAATTCATCTGATCACTCTTCATAACATTCTGGAGTATATGCAAATTGCCATCATAAAAACTGAGGCAGCAGAATTTGTAAAAATTAATATTTGTGTCATTCTCAAAACTTTTGGCCACGGCTGTACACTAATGAACACCCACGCACACTACTGAACACACACATACACTACTGAACACCCACGCACACTACTGAACACCCACGCACACTACTGAACACCCACATACACCACTGAACACCCACGTACACTACTGAACACACACGCACACTACTGAACACCCACATACACTACTGAACACACACGTACACTACTGAACACACACGCACACTACTGAACACCCACATACACTACTGAACACACACATACACTACTGAACACCCACGTACACTACTGAACACACACGTACACTAATGAACACCCACGCACACTACTGAACACCCACATACACTACTGAAAACACACATACACTACTGAACACCCACGCACACTACTGAACACCCACGCACACTACTGAACACCCACATACACTACTGAACACCCACATACACTACTGAACACACACATACACTACTGAACACACACGTACACTACTGAACACCCACGTACACTACTGAACACACACGTACACTACTGAACACCCACGCACACTACTGAACACCCACATACACTACTGAACACACACATACACTACTGAACACCCACGTACACTACTGAACACCCACGCACACTACTGAACACCCACGCACACTACTGAACACCCACATACACTACTGAACACACACATACACTACTGAACACCCACGCACACTACTGAACACACACGTACACTACAAAGACCCACGTACACTACTGAAGAGACACGTACACTACTGAACACACACGTACACTACAAAGACCCACGTACACTACTGAACACCCTCGTACACTACTGAACACCCACGTACACTACTGAACACACACGTACACTACTGAACACACACGTACACTACTGAACACACACGTACACTACAAAGACCCACGTACACTACTGAACACACACGTACACTACTGAACACACACGTACACTACTGAACACCCACGTACACTACTGAACACCCACGTACACTACTGAACACACACGTACACTACAAAGACCCACGTACACTACTGAAGACAGTAGTCTTCAGTAAATACACTACAGTAAAAAAACAAACTACTGAACACATGCTACAGACTAACCCCACGCATGTACTACTGAACACACACACAAACACACACACACACACACACACACACACACACACACACACACACACACACACACACACACACACAAACAGTAGTATCCAATAGTGTGCACCCCTGGCCAAATGAAGTTTTGTCGATTTTTTAAGTGAATAGAAATAAACACAACGTCTGCAGCAAACTATTAAAAGTAACACCATTTTCTGCAAACGTTCATTCACACTTACTTATATATTCCAGCACTTAGTAACAACCCTTTGACAGATATCACAGTTTTATATATATCTACTTCTGTTTAATGAATTTTCACCCACTCTTCCTTGCAGAATGTTTCTAGTTCTGAGATATTGTTTGGCTGCATGCACATCATGTTTCAGATCTACAAACAGATTTTCAGTGATGTTCCAGTCAGGGGACTGTGAGGGCCGTTCCAAAAAGGCTTCAGCTTGAGTTTCTTGAAGTAGTCTATGGTGGATTTTAAGGTTTGTTTTGGATCATTGTCCTGTTGTAGAATCCAGCCGTTTTCAGCTTCAGGTTCTTGACTCATTGTGTCACATTTACTTCCAGAATTTGCTGATATTTACTGGAATCTATTCTTCTATCTACCTGTGTAATGTTTCCAGTGCCACTGGCTGCCACACAACCCCAAAGCATAACAGATCCACCTTCAGGCAAGGTTTTCTTTTCATCAAATGCTGATCCTTTTTTTTTTTTCCAGATATACGTTTGGTGATTGGGTCCAAAGAGTTCAATGTTTACTTCATCAGTCTACAGCACTTGTTTCCAAAATGCCTCTGGCTTATGTAGATGTTGTTTTGCATTCATCAGACATCGACTTTTAGAGGAAACTCATTTTCACCTCCTCTACACAACCTTATTCTTGAACTGTTGTTTAAAGCAGAAATATGTACACACACACACACACACACACACACACACACACACACACACACACACACACACAATGATTTATAGGCAAAAATAAAAATAGTAATAAAGTGTCATGTGCCCACTAGGGGGCAGTGCAGCTCTTTTTCTCTTCTGCCCTCCTCCATTTCTTTTCGTTTATCAGCTCAGATTAAATATTACACGAAGAGGGTCACTATAGAACTTCAAGGAACACATCTTACCCACAATGCACTGTAATTTAGTTTAGTTTTCTTTTCTAAATGGGCGAAAAAGAGTGAAGAGGAGCTAAACTATAAAATTCTAAAGTGAAAATGAATGTATAAACCTGTCACTTTAGTTGCACTGGTATAAACTGGAGTTTATTTATTATTAATATAAGGATCACGTTATTTATGTTTGTCTTCTTCAGCACAGGCCAAGGTTAAAAATACGGCGTATGGTTTAGGAGTTATACTGCTCTGTAGCGCCACCGTCAGGCCATGTTTTAGGTCCGTATGACATCTGATTTGATCTGTAATTAATGCAAAATAAAAAAATAATAATAATAAAAAAAATCCTGACAAAACGAGATAGAAGTGCTTGGACCCCTAGTAAGTAATGAATGAAGTCAGTAAGGAAGGAAGTGTGTGACTGTATATGATCCATGTGCTTGATTTGAAGTCAGAGAAATCTTGCACTTTGTGTGTGTGTGTGTGTGTGTGTGTGTGTGTGTGTGTGTGTGTGTGTGTGTGTGTGTGTGTGAAACCCATCGGTTCAATCAATACCTTTGATTCTTACATAAAGGAATTAGCTGTAGTCTGATCGCACCTTCAGTCTCCTCTTCAGTAACATAATTCAGTTTTAGCATCACCGTGTGTGTGTGTGTGTGTGTGTGTGTGTGTGTGTGTGTGTGTGTGTGTGTGTGTTTATGTCCAGGTACTCTGCTTTTTCCATTTAGCCTTTTGATGAAAATTGTTTAGTGTGTCCTGTTTTAATTGTTCCGTGTGTTTGGAATATTTTTGAGATGTGAATTTAAACCCGATATTAAAAGTCGGAAACGGTTTAAATTCCACACCGAGGCCACACTGAGATTCCTCCTGGTGTCTAAACTAACCTGATAAGCACGGTGACAGTGTTATGGATGTGACATCTGAACTCGTATTGATCTGCAGAGTGTCTCCATGTCGGGGAGGAAAAGCATCTGCTCACGAATCCTTTCTGAAAGAACAGAAACCCGGATTTAACCGTAACTGATAAATAATATCGTCTTCTTTCAAAGTTAAAGAGTCAAACAGAGCAGGATTTATGCCTCATCTACTTTCCATCTGATTCTATATACAGTATTAATCTATTTAATTAGATATACTTCAACACTATAACGTCAAAATGTAGAAATCTACCCACTTTTTAAATTTATATATATGTACTTTATTACACGTATCAAATTATTCATATACTTCACACGTTTATGTTTGTACATTCATCTACTGTATATACCTTATTACATGTATATATTTATTTATATATTGTATACTATATTGTAGACTATCCTTTAATTATAAGTACGCATTTATTTATCTGTATATATTTATAGGTTTAAAGGTTTATTGTAGGTGTGTTAATGTATTTATACTTTATTGTAGGTGACCTGAATTTCTTTGATCTGTGGCAGCAGGTGGGTTTAAAAATGAAGGGTGCAAACTGGCACACACACACACACACACACACACACACACACACACACACACATTTAAACATTTAACGCTAGGTTTATATTAACGCACTCGTCCTAACACGTGATCGGCGAACGCTCCACCCCGATCTCACGTGTGTTAATAATAAACACGGGCTAAAAGTAAAAGTAAAAGTAAAAGTAAAAGAAGTAGCTAGGCTGCTTAGCTGAAGAAGGAAGTGACAGCTTAGCTAGAATTTTGAGCTCAAACAGAAATGTATACTTACAGTTTATTTACAGTATTTAGCGACTGGCACTGATGTGTTTACGGTTGAGATGTTATTCATGTTTATTATCGTTTGTGACTGGCAGTTTAATGTACGGATGACGTCATACTGCAGTGAGATATTTAATCATTATATTCACTAAAATATTGAACCTTTAGTGAATAATAAAGACACTTCAAAACATTTCAGGGGAACCTGGGCTTCATTTGTAGTCTTAATGCGATCGCCTGTGTTCATTATAGATATATACTGCATTATATATATACTTTACTGTTGGAATAATTATTTATCTCTTTATACTTTATTATAGATACACATTTATTTATCTATATACTTAATTAGATGTAAATGTATCTATATATTTCATGTACGTTTAAGCTGTTATTCCTACACTATAAATTTACCTGTACACTTTATTTGTATGTAAATTTATCAATTTGCTTTATTATAGGTGTAAATGTGTGTGTGTGTGTGTGTGTGTGTGTGTGTGTGTGTGTGTGTGAGACAACACACTCGACTCCGACCTCTGAAATCATGGCTTTTTTTTATTATTATTGTCACAACGAATCAAGAATAAAAACATGAACGTTATTAAATTGTTTATGAGCAGACGTGGCATAAATGTGACATGGCGACAACAATACTGTAAAAATGTGTGTGTGTGTGTGTGTGTGTGTGTGTGTGTGTGTGTGTGTGTGTGTGTGTGTGTGTGTGTGTGGGAGTTTTTACATTTCATTTCATTCATGTGTAACTGGGCGTACGCTGTACATAATAAACGCATTAGCATAAAGCTAGCTAGGTTGGTTCTGATGACACGGCAAAATAGTTCAGCTAACATCAGCGAGCTAGATACTGCTGAAAGTATAAACAAATCCCGTTACCGTGGTCACGCAGCTAACTTAGCTAATATTGCTAAACTATTATAACGTGTAAGGTATTTTAAACAGTGTACAACAACTGCTACTGCTAAGCTAATCGGACTAGTTAGCTAGCTAACGTTAGTGTGCACTGTTGTGTTTTGGGAGACTGCTAGCTTAGCTTATGTTTTTTTTTTTTTTTTTTTAAATAATATCATCATCAGTAGTGTTTTGTTTGACCTTTTTTTTTGTTTTTAGCTTAATATGGTGTTTATACTAAAGAGTAATACTAGTAAATACTAGTTTTAATTACATAATAATCATTTAGCAGTATAAAGTTAGTTAATGATTGACATTAACAGCTAAGCTAGGTTTTGCTGACTCGGCTGCTCAGATTAGTAAAAGCTTTACGGGAGGGACGAAAGACATCGGGTTTGTGGTTGGAGAAGGTGGAATTCTGGGAAAAGGGGTAAAAAAAAAAAAAAAAAAATCAGGCTAAACATCGTGTAGCATACGCCCAGCTACGCTACAACAATAAACAGTTGTTTTTCCAATCATAACAAATCTCGCAAAAATACAAACACAGACTGCAAAGAGGTTCAGTTATTACTAGTGTTGTTGTTATTATTACTATTATTATTAATAATACTGCTCTTTATGATGAAGAATCTTTGGTCAGCTTTAGTGTTTATAAGAACAAATAAGAAAAAAACAAACAAACAACACAACACTGTACAATAATTTACACAACAGCAACACAATAGAATTCATGGAATGCCACAAAATATCCCGAAACGATAAAACAACAATCATGAGGAAACGTCAACGTTAATGTGTTATATTACTGAACATCAGACACCAGGTGAATCCTGCACCTTCAACACACACACACACACACACACACACACACACACACACACACACACACACACACACACACACACAACTCACAAGGTACAGTTTAATTCAAATCAAGCATCTGAATCACATGACCAGGAATTAGAGGAAAATAAAAAGAACACAGCGGACCACGTGTATGATTATGTACAGAGTTTTATATCTTCAGGACGAGTAAAAATGAAATACTGTAAGGAATTATGAAGCGTTGTGTTTATTTATTTTTTAAAAAATATTCTAGTGTTTCGGTTTAACGATGATACGAAACTCTGGATAAATCTGTAGCACTTCCTACAAGATGCTGTAAATTTGCACTCAAGAGGAGAAAAAACAATCAGAAAACAACCCGTTTCTATCGTTTCATTCTCTCTTGTCAGTTTTGGGGGGGAGGTGTGTGAGTGTGTGAGTGTGTGAGTGTGTGTGTGAGTGTGTGTGTGTGTGTGTGTGTGTGTGAGTGTGTGTGTGTGTGTGTGTGTGTGTGATTGTGTGTGTGAGTGTGTGTGTGTGTGTGTGAGTGTGTGTGTGTGTGTGGGGGGGGGGTAATACTTGGGAAATAAACTTAAAGATCCTTAATGTTAACAGAACACTTCCTGTTATTTGTTATTAGATGACCGCAGTCACAGAAGCTGTCCGTTACGGTGCACTTGCACAAAGTGTTGCCCTCAAAAAATGACCGAACAATGCTCTACTTCCTGTTTTTAACTCCGCCCTCTTGTTTGACGGACAGGTTTGTAAATAATATCGAAGAACCTCCTACTTATATCTCATAAATCATGAACGTTACGCACTTTCAGAAAGTTTCTTGGTTTAGAAATGTACAAATCGCAAACAAGTATTATGCAAATGAGGCCTAATTACCGTAACTGCTGTAGCAGCAGGGCTACCGTAACAAATATAAATATAAATTTAAAAAAAAACCTAAGGGGTGTTTTATAATTAAGGTAATGAGAAAATGATAACACATAAACACAGCACATGCTAGAGAGAAGAAAAAAATTCCTGTCTTATATAATGGTAAGTAAAATCATTTGGTCCACAGTAGCTGTAAATATGTTGATGACCTCACTGGCCACGCCCACTCTATCACTGTTCTGAAGTTTAACACAGAGTACTGTGAT
Source organism: Cranoglanis bouderius (assembly GCA_023630585.1). Classification (NCBI taxonomy): domain Eukaryota; kingdom Metazoa; phylum Chordata; class Actinopteri; order Siluriformes; family Cranoglanididae; genus Cranoglanis; species Cranoglanis bouderius. Next base: position 692,380 of record CM042557.1, on the reverse strand, counting down.
GCTGAGATTCGTGTGTTTGCTAATGCAGCAGGTCGCAGTCAGGTGGCACGACCCTTTCTTATCGTATATTCACATTAAAAAACAAAAAATGTTATGTTTTAACATTAAATTTAAAACAGTCCGGTGATGCACTGTATTTATTACCCAGATTTATTTATCTTTATCAAGTGCAGCATGTCGAGATGTTGACACTACCTTCTGCATGATCGCTAAAACTTAAAGTCGGGGCTTATTTCAGGAAAGAATTTTTTTTTAAAAAATGCACATTTTAAAACAATATTGCATCACGTGATCAAAATAGTTTTCATGACAATTTAAAATTAGCGCTAATTTTGTATAATGCTAAAACTGGAGCAGTTATAATCAACTATTCACCAAATCACCATTTGTTTTAAACGCAGTAATGAAATCTCATGCTAGGTTTCATGCTAATCGTATTGCTATGTTTGCTATATGGCAAGGTTTGCTGTTGGTTTACTGATTACTAGCCATCCTGCTAACTATACCACTAGCATTACTGTTAGCCATACTGCCAACCTAAAACCCAAGCTCAGTCCTTTTGTTTTTTACCCTGGTCATATTGACTTTTCTTCTTCTTCTGTAATTTCCTTATTGCTAGCCTTACTGCTAGCTGTGCAGCTACATTTCATGCTAGCCTTACTACTAGGTTTGTTGCTCGCCCTATAAATTTTACTAAAAGTTTGTTCTGGTTAAACTTTCCATATACAAAGTGATTGTCATGTCACTGCGATTGTAATGAAAGTAATAATAATAATAATAATAATAATAATAATAATAATAATAACAATAATACTTTGTGCTAGTTAAGTACTGAATAGTTCTGACAGGGTTGTTATTTGATCTCTTTTGATTATTCGGCAAAAAAAAAAAAATCAGCTGTGGAAGTTGCCTTTTCTGTAATAAATAAAGACTAACAGCAGTGTTATCAAGCTGTTTAAGTATTTGGTAGTGTTTAGTAATGTAGGAAAAATACATTTTTAACACGATGTGCTTCTGCTTCGGGCTAAATTTTGGTTTCTAGATATGAGATTGATCCACCAAGTTACGGGAAGTATTGTTGTGATGACTCAAGTTTCCATCCAAGTAATTTCATACACGTCAAATAAAAAAAAGATACAAAAAAAAAAAACAACAAACAACAACATCAACAACATCTTTCTGTATGGAATTAAATTGTAGTGGAATAAATAACATAAAAGCAAATGAAATAAAATCATGCCACCATGTACAGCCTCTCAGATGTGGCTTTTCTGACAGTCTAAAATTTTCCACCTCATCACCAGCACCTTCCAATGGTTAGTGTTTTGGGAATGTGGTACCTGTGGCCATTTAACGCCAACTAAGCCATTTCCTGTACCGTTATATTGACTGAAGTGTTTTGTATAAAGGCTCTAACCATAGAAAATATCTCCGTAAAGAGCAACCTGCCCAGTGTTAATAATTTCTTGATGTTTTGCTCTGTTATACAGAGCTTATTCACATTATATATTTTTCATTCACTTGGATTTAATGAAGACTTAGCTACTTGAAGTTTTGCCCATCGCAATAAACCACAAATTGAGCTGTAAATTATATGCACAAGATGAAACAAAAACCTCTTCTGAGCCCCTCGGAACAGTTCATCATAGTGAATTTTAGGTAGAATCTATGAAGGCCTGTGCTTCTCCACTTACACACAAGTGCTGATTATTAGGGTACATTTCACCATCCGTATACATCACTACTGCTGACTGACGGTGGTGTTGTTTGTCGGAAGGTTCCGGTGTAAATTCGGGTTCTGGCTGTGCCGATTGCGGCTCCTGACGGAGGAGAACGTGGTGTCACACCCTGGTACCTTGCACTTGTGCAGGAGCCGAAGGTGCACGGTTTTGTAGTGAGCCCTGAATGTGCCCTTGTTGCTGTAAACCTTCTGGCAGACGTGGCAGGTGATGGGTGAGGACGAGTTGTTGACCTGCTGCCCGAGATTGACCGCGCTGGAATTCAGCCCATCGCAACTCTCATTCTCATCGCTGTCCTCCAGGGGGAGCTCCTCCTCGCTGCCCGCATCTGAGTCCCACGAAGAAGAGTGCCCACTTCCTCTGGTGCTTAGGTCCAACACGGCCTCGTCCTCCACCAGATCCTCTACGCTCTCAGAGGATTTGCTCATCGGAAACACGAGGCCCATGCGGTTTGCGCCCTTGAAGATAACAGATGTCTGACTCAGAGGATCTTTAAGAGGGAATTCAGGGTGAGAATCAGTGGTGACGTCTCTGCAGGATGGAGTGAAGACGTAGTGATCTTTGGTCAACAGCTTGTGGTGTAGATTTAAATTTGCACTGTGTCTGAAGAGAGAAATGATACAAAAGACATAATCAGAGAAGCAGTTTGAAATTAAGCACCTTTGTTCTGTAAGTTTGAATGCCTACTTGGATTGAAGATGTTCATGATCAGTTTATTAGTGAGAATGAGTAGTTACCTGGGCCAAGTGAATGTAAGGAACCTTTAAAACACATTCAAGGTACATGATTGAACCTTGAAGACCACCTTTATACCTTTATGGGTACATTTATATTGCTTAACTATGGGGAACAAATGTACCTCTATAGATATTTACAACTTTAGTCAGTCATGTTACCATCCTGACATCATCTATGACCTTTCCAAACAGAGGTCTAGCTGTCATGGAACTTAGACAAGTGGTAAGATAGAACCCTAGACAAGTGGAATTAGCCTTGATTCAATAGCTCCTAACCCTTGGTTGTGTTGGATTTCACCCTGCTAGCACTCACCTGTCTCTGCTCCTGCGGGATGGGAAAGCAGCGTTGCAGCCTGCTACGGTGCACATGTGCATTTCCTTCAAGTGGACGCTGCGGTAATGCATTTTGGCGCTGTAGGAGTTTTTAAAGGTCTTACTGCAACTCTCGCAGTGATGGAGAAGCTCGTCTTCATCATCTGCACACACTATCTGTAGGTCACCATCGGCAACTGTGCGGACCTCTGACTCGCAGGGTGTGCTGCTTAGTGCCACTTCGTCAGTGGGTCGGAGATCCGAGTCTTCACTGCAGGTTTGCTCCCCAAAATCAAGTAAGTTTCTTTGCATGTTGCTGAAGGAAGAAAGGGAGTGGGTGAGACTGCACCCCTGGGTTTGGTGTTTGTCCTCTGTTACTGGTTGTTCTGTATGGGAAGAATGGGTGAGGACAGAGGGTTGGCTCGAGGGATGAACAACACCATGCTCATCACATTCTGTCTTTACCACACAGTCCATCCCGGAGTTCATAGTGGCAGGAGGATCGTCATCATCATCGTTGGAGCTGCTTTGCTCTTCCAGCTCGTCTTTCTCTATCTTTATGGGCATGCTGGATTTACGGGATTTCTTCTTGGGCACAGGCTCGACGTTGCTCTCCATGTCTCCTATGCTTACAGGCGCGGAAGAAGAAGACAGTAGGGGCAGGGAGGGCAGATTTCCAGGTGTGTTGGCAAGCTCAGCAGGCGTCACCAGGCTGCGGTAGAAAGGCAGCACTGGCTGCACAGTCTTCAAGTTGGGGAAGACAATCCCGCTGTGGCTGATGCTTGAAAAGGAGCTGTGCAGTTTGGGCTCAGAATTGCTGATGTAGCTGGAGACAGGCCTGCTAACGTCCCGCTTTTCTGTCTCATCCCCTGCACTCAGTCCATCCCTCACATCCCTGTCCCGATTGTTTCGATTCATGGGCATGTGCAGGCGCGGGTTTGGGTTGGCGCTGTGCCGGTTGCGGCTTCTCAACGAGCTGAAGACCATGTTGCATCCCTCGATAGTGCACTTGTGCTTGATCTTGAGGTGAACAGCATTGTAGTGGATCTTCAGCGTTCCTTTGTCATAAAAGGTCTTTTCGCAGGCACTGCAGAAAACACGGCCTTTTTTCATCCCAACTCCTGGACGGATTTTCGACTCCGGCGACGCCTGGGCGATATCGGAGCTGATTGAGGGCGTGCAAGGTGTTGAGGGTGAGGAATAGTTATCGCTCAGTGTGAAATCATCTGATTCTAAATTGGTGCTTGCTCTCTCCATGGGTACATCCTCTCTTTCTGCATCAGAGGTGAAGTGAGAGGAGGTGTCAGGGTTTGAATCCAGAATTTCGGGTCGTGCCGGAACCTCCTGCTGTCGGGAATCTGCTCTAGACCTGAGCAGCGGTGGAGGAACAGAGTTAAGTAACTGCAGAGGCAGCATGAAGGTCATGTTGTTGACCAAACTCTCAAAGTGGTGGCCATTGTTTCTGCTCAGAGGCTCCGTCGTGGGCGGCACCGACGGACGCTGCGTGCTGCGCTCTATGAAGCTACGGATGTCCGAGTTCGCTCTAACTGTCGGCACTATGATCGCTTGGCCTTCTTTGTCCTGCAGTGCCATCAGCTCGACAATGGATTTAGTCTCTCCGAAGCGGAGGAACTGCTGCAGTGTCGCAATTTCCTCCTCGAAGGTCATGATGGCCCAGCGGTCCAGCACTTTGCCAGCCACATCCTATACAAACACACATAGAAGGAATTTCATTTGCATTATGAATGAAAAACCCAAGCACTCGGGACCTCCATAATTCTGACAATCTGACAGCGCTATGAGATAAAGAGTTGTCCATACATCTAATACAGCAGGACTTGAAAGCCCTAATTATTGCAGTGCATCTGTAATGTCATTTTTCTTCATTCTGGCGATTGGGTTTGTCCCTGGTGGGGGTTGGCAGGGGGTTGGTGGGGGTAGATGGGTGGAGGTACAGGGCTGGGCAGTGAGTCTGGCTGTAATTACACATGAGTGCTAGCAGTCCTTCAAAGTCATTCAGCAGCTTCATGCCATAACCAAGATAAATATTTCATCATACAGCATTCATTTATATGCCTGTGGAGGATTTGACTTTACTTCTGCCGTCAGACGAGCTAACTAGAATCACACGCAACCACCTGAATACTTAACGAGCAGCAAATTGAGCAGCTCTCTCACTACTGGAGTTTTGAGTGGGAAAAAAAAAACGTGACAAAATTGTATTTACATGATTCACTGTGATCACATCGGTAATGAGAGCTGGAGGGAGTCTAAAAGTCTCGTGGCTCCAAAAGTGCACTACCAAGAACTGTTTAATGATATCTTTCCAATAAAAATCCAAACTGTGTGCTCGTATTTGCTGAAAGCATTAGGAAAACAAACACATTTTTAAATCATCGATGTTGAAGAATAATCCTTCAATGCTGTCCAAGAAACGACTAAAAACGCCCGACGAACATCTCTACACGTTCACCCTCATTACAAACGCAAGGATCAATGAATATATATGAATATGCAAATGTCCTTCTATCCTTCAGCCTTAACAGCTTAATGTCGGCTAACTTAGAAAGCCAGTTAGCCAACTGCTAGTAAACCAGCTCACATTAGTCATACGAGTGGAAATTCAATATCAGATTTACTCATTTTATCCATCAAAATATAATGCTGCCATGACAACCAGACTTGTCCATCATGAACATTGACTATTTAACTAGCTACCTTACCACACAGGTTCCAGGGGTCATGTCACCCACTAATCTCAGATGTGATTGGTCCAAAAGTGTGAAGCTGATTTTGTGACATCACAAACTGAGCTCAGAGCTCACCATCTAACATTAGCTAAGTTAGCTAGCTAGCTAGCTTAGCACACAGGTTCTGCAACTAAAACTTTCCAGGCATCACATCTTGTAATAGCGTACCTGATTAGTCCAAAACTGTAAAAGCGTATTTTGTGACATCACAAACTGACTCATACGTAACCCCACCCCTGAAGCATCTCAAATTCAAATTTTATTAGTCACATACAGCTGTGGCCAAAAGTTTTGAGAATTACACAAATATTAATTTTCACAAAGTCTACTGCTTCAGTTTTTATGATGGCAATTTACATATACTCCAGAATGTTATGAAGAGTGATCAGATGAATTGCAATTCATTTCAAAGTCCCTCTTTGCCATGAAAATGAACTTAATCCCAAAAAAACATGTCCACTGCATTTCAGCCCTTCCACAAAAGGACCAGCTGACATCATGTCAGTGATTCTCTCATTAACACAGGTGAGAGTGTTAACGAGGACAAGGCTGGAGATCACTCTGTCATGCTGATTGAGTTAGAATAACAGACTGGAAGCTTTAAAAGGAGGGTGGTGCTTGAAATTATTGTTCTTCCTCTGTTAACTATGGTTACCTGCAAGGAAACACGTGCAGCCATCACTGCTTTGCACAAAAAGGGATTCACAGGCAAGAATATTGCTGCTAGTAAGATTGCACCTAAATCAACCATTTATCGGATCATCAAGACCTTCAAGGAGAGAGGTTCAACTGTTGTGAAGAAGGCTTCAGGGCGCCCAAGAAAGTCCAGCAAGCGCCAGGACCGTCTCCTAAAGTTGATTCAGCTGCGGGATCGGGGCACCACCAGTGCAGAGCTTGCTCAGGAATGGCAGCAGGCAGGTGTGAGTGCGTCTGCACGCACAGTAAGGAGAAGACTTTTGGAGGATGGCCTGGTGTCAAGAAGGGCAGCAAAGAAGCCACTTCTCTCCAGGAAAAACATCAAGGACAGACTGCTATTCTGCAAAAAGTACAGGGATTGGACTGCTGGGGACTGGGGTAATGTCATTTTCTCTGATGAATCCCCTTTCCGATTGTTTGGGGCATCTGGAAAAAAGCTTGTCCGGAGAAGAAAAGGTGAGCGCTACCATCAGTCCTGTGTCATGCCAACAGTAAAGCATCCTGAGACCACTCATGTGTGGGGTTGCTTCTCAGCCAAGGGAGTGGGCTCACTCACAATTTTGCCTAAGAACACAGCCATGAATAAAGAATGGTACAAAAACATCCTCAGAGAGCAACTTCTCCCAACCATCCAAGAACAGTTTGGTGACGAACAATGTCTTTTCCAGCATGATTGTCACCTTGTCCTTGTCACAAGGCAAAAGTGATAACGAAGTGGCTCGGGGAACAAAACATTGACATTTTGGGTCCATGGCCAGGAAACTCCCCAGACCTTAATCCCATTGAGAATTTGTGGTCAATCCTCAAGAGGCGGGTGGACAAACAAAAACCCACAAACTCTGACAAACTCCAAGCATTGATTATGCAAGACTGGGCTGCCATCATTCAGGATGTGGCCCAGAAGTTGATTGACAGCATGCCAGGGCCAATTGCAGAGGTTTTGAAAAAGAAGGGTTAACACTGCAAATATTGACTCTTTGCATAAACTTCATGTAATTGTCAATAAAAGCCACTGACACTTATGAAATGCTTGTGATTATACTTCAGTAACAGTTACATCTGACAAAAAGATCTAAAAACACTGAAGCAGTAGACTTTGTGAAAATTAATATTTGTGTCATTCTCAAAACTTTTGGCCACGGCTGTACACAGTACGACGTGCAGTGAAATGCTTTTTTCGACTGTCCGTGACATAAAAAATAGAGTTTACATAAACCAGAATTGACTTCTATACAGGTAGGAAAGGGAAAATATAAAGATATAAAGCATCCAAGAGAAATTTAATATGCCAATTTTTAATGTGAGACAGCAACCATCAAAATTCAAGCGATAAACAAATGGAAATGTTTTAGAGGAAAGAAAAAAAAACATACAATAAACTGGTTTTATAATGGGTCATGTGACTGTACTCAGAATGAACCAATCACATTAAAACTCATGCTCAAATGAAATTATCATACAGCTGTCATCAATGCAGTGAATCTGATTAACCCCAATTAAAGATCATCTGTTTCTGTACGACTTTTTCACATCTTCTTGGTTTCTGACTGCTGAAGCCATGGTCCTCAAAGAGTATGTGCGAGATCTCTTTGTGGAAAGGTACTGATCAGGAGAGGAACCATGGAACCATGGAACACCGTGAAGGTGGAGAAAATGGAGCTGGATGTCCCTCCGAAACTGACACGGGCAAGAAAATTTATCAGGGAGACTGGCAAGAGATCTACAGGAACATTAAAGGAGCTGCAGGAACATCTGGCGAGTACTGCTCACTCCCTGCATGTGAAAACAATCTCTCATATTCTTCACATGTCTGCGCTATGGGGTAGGGTGGCTAGCCTGAATCATAATTCTAAACGATATGCTTGGCACATAAACAAGACAGGTTATCACCCAAAGAACATCATACCCAGGGTGAAACATGGTGGTGGCAGCATCATGCTACAGATCTGCTTCTCTTCAGCTGAGACTGGGGCTCTAGTCAAGATCATGGAGAGTTCTAAATACCAAGCTGTTGAAGAAAAACTTCACCTTCCAGCACGATAACGACCCAAAGCGCAAATCCAAGTCAACAAAGGAACGGCTCCAGAAGAAGGAGATCCTCTCACAATCTGATAGATCTGGAGCATTTTTTGCAAGGAAGAGTGGAATAAAACGACCAAATGAAGACTGATTGGACGTTGTTGGTTGCTATATCACAACAAAAACCTACAATTATAACAATAAATTAATTTTATATCCATTATAGCTTAGTTTACAGTCAGAGATATTACACAGTGTAAGAATGTGTGTGTTCACCTGCAGGACGTATCCTCGTATGTAGTCCTGCAGCGTCCAGTCGAGCGCGTTGAGGATTTTGATGACTTCGTCCTGCTTCAGGACGCTGAAGAGTCGATCGAGAAGGATCTTCAGCCGCACCGGGATGGCCTGTGTACCGTACAGCATCAAACTGCAGATATCAAACACCACGTTGGAGTGAACGATCTCCACCTGGCCTCCATCATACGTGTGCTGCATCTTCAGCTTGCTCAGAGCTACACACACACACACACACACACACACACACACACACACACACACACACACACACACAGTGTTCTCTTATTGTAACATGCTAATGCTGTGTTTCAGTAACAACATAAATTAATTAACTACTAATTGGAAATTTCACCAGAATATTGTCTAATTTTAAATGAGTGTCATATTTATACATTTCCATAATTACTGGAACAGCACACGCAGCGTAAAACCCTGATAATCAGGAAATTACATTTAAATAAACTAAACAAATTATTTTATTAGCTAATAAACACTTGTTTATCAAAGACACAAATTAAGAGTTTAATATTATTAAATTAAATAATTATTATAATATTTATTCGTTTTAAAATTCATTATAAACCACATCCATTAATTTGTTTATGTAATACTTTATTTTCAGGGTTTAATCAAATAAAATAAGAAACAAAAATGTCTTGCAATTATTTTTAAAAAATAATAAATTCTACATTTTAAAGCTATTAATTAGAGAATCATTTTTAATTTACTTAATTATAATTAAAGATCTATGTTTAGCTTTAAGCTTGTTTGCAAATGAGACGAAATAAAGTATCATGTGTACACCTGTCCATCACTGCTCATTTGCATACATTTGCATATTACAGTGTGTCTTTATCCAGCCCCGCCCATATCCTGCTCTGCTTTATGTCGCTGTAACTGTCTCGCTGAAGATGAACGACCTTATCGCCTCACAGCACAGATGGTGTGAACACAGTTAGTTTTTTTCTTGCGATTATTTATTTGTTTATTTGTTTGTTTGTTACCGTGAGCGACCCATCCGTGCCTGCAGTTCTCACACTGACGACGTTTCAGCTTTCCGGGTCTGAAACTGTCGCAGGTACAGTTCACCAGCGTGCAGCAAATCGCCTGTTTAATAATGCACACACACACACACACACACACACACACACACACACACACACACACACACACACACACACACACACACACACGCAGCAGCTTTAACAGAGCACCATACATAACAAGAATGAGATGTTTTCTATCTCAGCTTTAATTCACAACATTCAAATAATCTGTTTTAATTATTTATTTATTTATTTATAAAATGTGGTAGGGTGTTAATGTTCAAAACATTGACCAAAGGTGATAAATTATTGTAGCATGATAATTTACTATCTAAACACATCATTATTATTATTATTATTATTATTATTATTATTATTATTATTATTATTATTATTATTATTATCATCAGTAGAAGTGGCATCACTTCGCATAATTATTGTGACCTGTTGTAAAAATCATTTTCTAAACAAATCTATTTACTAAATAAAGATTTAAATAACACACACACACACACACACACACACACACACACACACACACACACACCATCGTTAATAAGGTTGTTATTATTACAGTACATAATGTGACTCTGTCCAGTTCATTCATTCATTAACTCAGTTATAGCTGCTGCACAATCATTTATTACAATCACATTAATAACAACAATAAAGTAGTTATTAATGTAATAATCTGTAATCGTACAGAAATACTCATGGCCATGTATTTTTATTTTATTTATTTATCTTTTTGCCTAAATATCTGAAGAGGCTTTACACCGTTAACATAAGAACATGTGAGTGTTGAATACATGAATGTGTTAGTTACGGTGTAGTGGGTGGAGTCAGCACTAAATCACTCAATCATTTATAAAATTATGCTTGAATGTGCTTAAATCCAAACATATATGAATAAGTGTGGAGATTTATATATATATATATATATATTCACTTATGTGAAAATTGTGTTCTAGTGATTACAATCGGAGAAATATAATAATGTAGAAATATAATAATGTAGAAATGAGTATGTATAGATCAGTGATGTGTCTGGTTCCTGTGCTACAGTTCAGAGAAATGTGTGTAATATATACAGTATATCAGGAAGATTTAAAAAAAAAAAAAAAAAAAAAAAAAACATGTTTACAATATTCATTTAGTTTTAATTTTGTTTTCAATTAGCTATTTATTACTCATAATATATATCTTTTAATGTCCTAATGTTTTATTTAAGCTTTTCTTTTATTAAATTCTCATTTATTCTTGTAGTTTTATATAATTGTCATTTTGTAAAACACTGTGAGCTGCCTTTTGTAAGAAATATGCTACATAAATAAAGATGATTATTATTATTATTAGTTATTATTATTATTGATAAATTTATATACATTTAAGCTCCATTTTGTGCTGCTGTACACAGCTGTAATATTGTGTTATAGAACAGATATATGTTTGTATTTAAGCAATATGTGGATATCAGTACTGAAGTAATGAATGTATATGTGTGTGTATAGGTGTGTATAAGTGTGTATATGTGTGTATAAGTGTGTATATGTGTGTGTACATGTGTATAAGTGTGTATATGCATGTATACATGTGTATATAGATGTATATGTGTGTGTACGTGTGTATAAGTGTGTATATGTGTGTGTATATGTGTGTATATGTGTGTGTGTATATTTTTTAAATGTAATAAATAATAAATAATATTTAATTAGTCTTACAATTACAGTCCATTATATTTGGCTTTGTTCAGGACGCAGTGTGTTTGAAGAACACCAACCTGCACACACACACACACACACACACACACACACACACACACACACACACACACACACACTAACTAATGGTTGTGTAATGGTGCCACCTGCACACCTTGTGTATTCGAATTTACTGCACTGTACACCTGTGTGTGTGTGTGTGTGTGTGTGTGTATGTGTGTGTGTGTGTGTGTGTGTGTGTGTGTGTGAGAGAGAGAGAGAGAGATTGAGGTTGAGATAGAGATGAGACACTAAGATATATAACAAATTTAGTGCTACATTATCATGAATATTAATGAGTGAATAAATAATGAGCTGTAATGTTGTAATGATGTGTTTAGTTCTGTGTAACACACACACACACACACACACACACACACACACACACACACACACACACACACACACACACACACACTACATAGGGCATAAAACCATGAGTCCAGCACCCTATTTAGTGCACTAACGACACTCACAATAAGCACAAAACGTGTAAAAATGTGTGTGTGTGTGTGTGTGTGTGTGTGTGTGTGTGTGTGTGTGTGTGATTTATTCCAGCATTTCTAACAAAACAGGAAGCTCTGAGCAGAAAGTGGAAGTCGATGTAAATGGGTTTAGTGCACTACATGTCTGCTCACTACACTCGTGCACTTCATAGGGGTGTGAAAGGGAATGAAGGATTTTAGGGAGTTTCTTTTAAACTTTAATCCTCTGTGATGTGAAGGTGTAATTATATACATTTATTAAAATCCTGGTCATGTATAATTACATTCTAACAACAAACTGTAATTATATTAAATAAATAACTTAATAAAAAGTTAATGTTTTACTTTATTCGATCCATAATTATACAGAAATGCTCATTTATTCATACGTTCTGATTTAGAAATGTAAATCTGATCACACTTTTATCACTGAACTGTACATTAATAATCATTAATAATGAATTAGACGTGTGGATTTAATGATAAGTTACATAATACTACAGAAATGAATGAATGAATGATTTATATGTATGTATTAA